>PVJC01054982.1:0-10329 GCA_004026665.1 Murina feae
TTTGGCTATATAATTAATAATGATGAACTTTACCCTAACTTTAGATTTGGTCTTTAAAATATTTGTCAATTTTATTAAAAAACCATCAATATTAGGAAGATTTTTAAACCAGTATCCAGATAGTGAAAACAAGCCTCTACAATTTGAAAAAATACATTATTTTTTAAGTATTATTTAAAATGTAGTTTATTTCATGAGTTCCTCTTTTTGATTTCTCTTGTCATGTGTTAAAATATATACAATATATGAGTACATTTGTACATAAATGAATATGGATATATAAAAAGAGAGAGAGAGAGAACTCGCATGCTCAATATTGTTTTACTGTTTTTGACTTGGAAAACTTAAAGGCATCTATTAAAATGAGCAACCTCAGAGCTCTCCTGCCCCATAGCTCACTCCACGCTGAGAACAGAAAAGGCTTGGTCAAAGACTTAGTCTCTCAACCCTCTTCTCATACATTCTCCACACACTCCTTAAATAATTCTTCAATGTTAAGTTTAAAACAGCATTGTATTCAAAAATGTTACAAAGCAATTAAGTAATTGCTTAATTAAAATCAAAGCTTTATACAGTGGCAGTATTCTAGCCAATGAGGTTTACTGAGGTATGATTATTGCTAACTGAAAAAAATAAAAATTAATTAAAATTAAACACAATAGCTGCTTCAAAGCAAAATTTAGTTTCTAAAGTAAAATTCAGTTAATCCTGCCATAGATGTCCAGAGGCCTTTGCACATCAATTCCAAGGCTTTTATTCTAATGACTCATCATTACACTCTACAGAACTTCAATTGTGTCAAAGCAAGCCTATCTCTTTTACTCATTAAACACCAATAAGAAAACACTGCTTTGCAAGTTATCACAGCAATTACTCCTCTGGGAACTGGGAGGTTATCAAGTCATAAATGGCCTAGGTGTGTTTCTTCCCTAAACCACAAATTTTAGCAATTCAAATTTACCATGTGGACAGTGAAGAGATCCTGGCGATTCAACATTGGCAGAAAGTAGGACCAAGCAGTGTTCTTGCTCCGCTTAGCATAGTCAAAAAAAATGCTAACACGCTGATGATTTTCCTAGAAAAGAAAAGGAATGATGTCACTAATCAGAATGTATTTTCCTAAAGAACGTGGCAACCGTGCACTACTACTCAACCTTTCACTTTATGTCCCATCAATTCGTTTGTTTTCTTTTTCCAGTGTGTATGAGATTTGCCTTCCTGAGGTGATTATTATGGGGCAGGGGGAATATTGCTGGGGGCAGGGGTATTTTAAAAATAAAATCACCTTTAATTATTAGGATTAGTTTAATTCAAGTGAGTCAAGATAGCAGACCCCAGCCCTGCAAGTATAGCATTCTAAGTTACTTTCTTCTCAGCCTGCACTGCTGACCTGACTTCCCCACTGTTATCTAGATCCCTCTACCCTTCTTTCACACAAATAAAATAGGAAGAAGGCAGAAAGATCACAAGTTAGCTGTAGATGGAAGGATCAGCAGGAAGAATCTCATGCTATGTACAAGCAGGCAAGGGAAATGGGGTATTAGAGAAATCTCAAATGTGCATAGTTACTCTTAGAATATCAGGGCACATAAAGAGAGCCAAAAAACAGTATTTCACACTAGCAAGTGGATTTAGGAGTTGAGAAACAATTACTCTATCTCTCCCCTAAATTTTCTCTTTATATTATTGGCTGAAATACACTTTCTGGTTCACTGAGTGTGGTTTCTAAGTAGCCATGTTTGGTAAAAGCACAAAAAACCACACAAACAATAATTTTAATTTTCAGATGAGTATTTAATTCTTTTTAAATACCCTGATTTGAATTTTGATCTGTGCTAACAGTTACCTCATTTGAGGGATAGACTACCATTCCTTAAATAATAAACAATATAATCTAGAGTAACAATGAAATGGTTATGCTGGTGACTTTATGAAAGGACTCAAAATTCAGGTCACCATTAATTCCATTGGTAATTTACAAAGTTAAAATTTTACTTGTGTGTGTAAATGAACAAAGTGCCTTATATACATAAAGAGCAGAAAATGATTTATACATTTTAAATAACTTTAAAACCCATCTTCCTCTACCAGTCTTTTGTGGTCTCAATTCCTGCTTAAAAATGTACTGCCAGCCTGGCCAGCATGGCTCAGTGGTTGAGGGCTGACCTATATGAACCAGGAGGTCATGGTTCAATTCTGGGTCAGGGCACATGCCTGGGTTGCGGGCTTCATCCCCACTAGGGGGCAAGCAATGATTCTCTCATCATTGCTGTTTCTATCCCTCACTCCTTCTCCCTTCCTCTCTCTTAAATCAATAAAAACATTTAAAAAAAAACAGAACGCATTTCCAGCCATCATTGTCTCAGGAGCCCTAATTACAAACCTTTAAGAAAATATGGATAAAGCCCTTCTTCTCAAACTACATATTTTTGTATTAAAAAAAAAAAAGGAGAGCCCTGACCGGTTTGGCTCAGTGGGTCCCAGGTTCGATTCCGGTCAAGGACATATACCTTGGTTGCGGGCACATCCCCAGTAAGGAGTGTGCAGGAGGCAGCTGATTGATGTTTCTCTCTCATCGATGTTTCTAACTCTCTATTCATCTCCCTTCCTCTCTGTAAAAAATCAATAAAATATATTTTAAAAATAAAATTAAAAATTTAAAAAGGAGAATATAAGAAAATACATATATACCTATTTTTTGCAAAAAAAGAAAAACAGGAAAAATAAACCAGAAATCTGGGATATTGGTTACCCATAAGAAATAGGTGGGAATGGGGTACAAGGGATGGGATAGGGATTGGTGACTTTTCTGAGTATACTTTTCTGTATATAGTTTTAGCTTCTGGAAGCATATTAATGTTTTAAATAATCAAAAATAGTAACGTAAAATAAACAGGGATGAGAAAAAACTAGAGCAGAATACAAACAAATGAATCCAAATGTATTTAAAGAAAAATAATTTAACCACTCTGAACAAAACTTGAGCACAATACTCTGACCTACATACTCGCAGTTTAAAGATAAAATACTGCAAACGAACTCTAGAAAAAGATTTTGGTTTTCACAGCTATATAAGTAAAAAAAATTACTTTCTTTATATTATAGGGTAGAATAAATGAGTTAATAGATGGAGGATAAGAGGATCTCACAATCTCACTATCAGAAGAAATTAGAAGTATGTAGAAAGGAGGCAAGAATGAAGTCTGTAGTGTTGAGATAAAATAAAATTGGACAGAGTATGAACTCATGGCTTTTAATTTATAGATATGTGGATAACCATAAAAATTAAGGATATTTTTGTGTGTGTGTTGTGTGTGTGTGTGACATAAATGAAACCAAGGTCTGCATACAAACTCCTCATTCTAGGTGTAGTCCCATGTAATAACCTGGATAGCTGAGGCAGACCACAACATTCCCCATTTTTCTTAACTTTACTTTTTAAAGTAAAAAGTGCTCAGAGGACCAAGGTCATTCTCACACAGGCCTGCTTCACCCAAGGTTGGATATCAATCCTCACATTATAAAATCACTTCATTCCCATAGATGACATGATGGCCCATAGGTAGACAGCACCATTCTTCTTAACCTTTGTATTCTCAACCTGTTAGTACAGTGCTTGGCACATAGCAGGCCATCAATATATATTTTTCCTTATAAACTGACAGAATGGCCCCTAAGCAGCCAGACTGACACTCTTCTTCAAGTCTCCTAAGACATGAAGACAGGCACTGGATTTTACAGCCAACAGCCTGTTTCTAAAAGAACTACTCTATATGCCAATAACCTAAACCTAGATTATACTATGGTGTAAAATACAAACTTGAGAATAAAGGAGACTCTTCTGTGTCGAGGGCAGTAGGCAGTAAATAGAAACTTTATACAACTAGAAAAGTCTCAGACAATTAGCAAAACATTCTTCAAAGGGACCACGCTTTTGAGGGCAAAAACCTTGCCTACATTCAGCACTGAAGACCCAGGGCCTCACACTGGCCTGGAACATAGGGGCATAGAAATCTGCTGAATGACTGAAAGAGAAGGACACATGTCATCTGTAATCACTCAGACATCCAAAAGCCTTAAGTGACTCACCAAACACTACTGGTGCTCACAAAGAACTCTGAGGTGTTGCGGGAGGAAAAATGCCTATGGATTACTTCCTGTACTGAAAAACAACAAAAATAGCCTGGATTTTTCATCTTTCCCATCTTTATCACTATTAGCAAGTTACAACTCATATAATGAAGGAAAATATATTATTACATTCTAAAAGAAAACCAGTGTTGTTAGTGTAAGCTTACAAAAATATTATCTCTGTGCAGTACACAAAAAGATGAAGTCACCAAATGTATTAAGTGAAGAATATACCTACCTGCAACATATCATCAACCATAGTTAATATGTACTGAACTGTCTGTTCTTTGGAGATGTGAGTCATCAGGTTTATAAATGTTTTAGCACACTAGAAAAAATGAAATCAATGTTAATTATTGTCTCCAACTACAAACACAACATATTAATGAAATTTCAGTACAATATGGGGAGGGCAAAAGAATATTTATAATTGTTTGTATGGTAAATAATAAAATAAATAATCACACAAGAATAAACACTGTGTTTCACATATTCATAACTGTAAACTTACTTTTGCCAACCCCATATTTTGCTTGTCTAAATCAGGGTACAAAAGCTATTCACTAACAGATTTCAGTTACAAAAACTGTATACCTTTTACAAATATTATGATAAGGCACAGGAAACTCATACTATGAATTACATCAGATTTTTTCTCATTTCTAGTGATAAATTTCAAAATGTTTACTATTTTTAAATATACAGGCCTAGCCACTATCAACTCTTGATTACCCAAGACAACATAAAGATTAAGTTACATATACAATTAAATATTATTATTTTGGTGTTTACTAGGAAGCAGAACAACAAGAGGGAATTGGAATCAGAAGGCTTTGACCTGTCTCCATTCTTCAAATTATCAACTATGTAACTAACAATCTCTCTGGAATTCAACAAAAACTGGTACCAATAGCCCTGGCTAATTTGGCTCAGTGGATAGGGCATCAGCTTGCAGACAGAAGAGTCCAGGGCACTACCTTGGTTTCAGGCTCCATCCCAGCCCTGGTTGGGGTGCGTGTGGGAGGCAACCAATCGATGTGTTTCTCCCCCTCCATTCCACTCTCTCTAAAAATCGATGGAAAAATGTCCTCAGATGAGGATTAACCAAAAAATAAAACTGGTACCAACAATACATTCCTTCCCAAACTTCTCAGAAATTTGCATGACAAATTGTGAGAATCAGAATGCATTGTATAATGCACTCCTTCAGCCAATCAAGGTCCTATATCAGAAAATCTAGTGGAATGCAGAACTGTTTGTTACTCTAGTGAGAATACAGCATAAAAAATTTTTTCTACAAAAAAAGTTCAGGAACTTTAAAAAGATCATATAGTTTGAAACAGTAATTTCTCTCCTAGAAATCTATTCTAAGAAAGTTTTTAGAAATATGGAAAAGGATAAAAGAATAAACATACTCAATATAACACTTTTTCCAAAATTAACAAAGAAAACTGGACGTTACTCAAAAACTTTTCCAATAAAAAAGGATCTGTAGTTAAACTATGATGTGTACCTTCAATGGAATAGCACGTGCCCACTAAAACACATTTCTAGAATTTTTAATGACATGGGGAAGTTTTCATAATATAATGTTTACATCAATCACCTGACTGCCTTCAGTTTGAAGCATTTCTTGCTTCTCCTCAGGACTTCTTTTCATTTCAAACCTTTGAATGAACTCACAATCTTCAGCAGAAATCATCTGTCCCCTAGAAAGTAAGAACAAGTTGTTTTTGTTCAGTAAGAGTTGAAGAGCCACCATGAGGAATTTCAGTTTTCTCCTCTCTCCTTAGTAGTAAGCATGAGTGTTGACACATGGCCCCTGCCTTCAAAGTGACCTGAGTTCAAAGCCCAGCTCCACCACTTACCGATCACATGACCTCTCTGGGAGTGAGTTAATTTACCTGCAAAATGGCAATAATATCACATAGCTTTTAAGGGGTTGAATTGCAGAAGAAATTACAGAATTCACATGGGGTGGTTAGTACAATGCCTGGCCCATAGTAATAACTTAATAACATGTCACCTCTTAGCATTACCCAAAGCCTCACCTTTAGTCCCCTCCCAAGCCAAACAACTTACTTGGCCTTCTAATTCACCAAGACTAAAGATATTTTTATAAACTTCTACAGTAATTTTCTCCAGCATACTCTTTTCCTCCAGACTCAGGAAAATGTGATCCTCCACCTCTCAGAAAAAATAACTTCTCCATCCTGACCCCTGTCCTCCAGCAATCACTCTACACTATTCTGTGTCCTCCTACTTCCAGGGGTGGCTTCTTCAATGGACCTTTACTCTTCAAGGTGAGCAGGAGGCAGCCAATCAATGATTCTCTCTCATCATTGATGTTTCTATCTCTCTCTTCCTCTCCCTTCCTCTTTGAAATCAATACATATTTTTTAAAAATTATGTGAAAGAGTATGTTACTTACAAGTATGTTACTCTCATTTCCAAACACTTATCTCCACCGCTTTCTAACAAGTACTCTGCTCATTCATGACTGAATCAGCCAATATTAATTGGCAGCCTACTATGTGCCTTTAAGAACAGGCGCGCGCACACACACACACACACACACACACACACACACACACACACCATCATAATGCCAAAATTGTAAACACTATGAAAAAACCAAGGCCAGTAAGAAGCTAGAAAATAACATATTTTAGTTGCATTTCAGAGAAGGCCTTTCTGAAGTCACCTGCACAGACAACTGAATAAACAGACTTAATGAGCCACATAATCTGGGGAAAACTTCCAGAGAGACAGAAGTGCCAGTCCGAAGACCTTGGAGCAGCAATTAGCTTGCTGTGTGGGAAAGAGCAAGAATGGCAGAGTAAGCTAGAGGATCTGAGCAGTGTGACCTGATCTGATTAATATGTTTTGAAATGACTCTCATCTCATAACTATGTAAAGAACTGCTGTTTTGGGAGAAGAGTTGACGCACAGCCACTCACCCAGTGAACTGTAACGACAGAGCACATGAGATGTGATGACAGCCTGCACGAGGGTGGCAGCAGCAGAACGAGAGGAAGATGGTCAGATCCAGGATGTGTTTTGGATGTATGACTGAAAGAATTTGTTAGTGTACGGGATACGGGTTGTGAGGAAAATAGAAGTCAAGGTGACTCCTAGCTTTTTGACCTACGAAACTGGTGAACCAGCCTACAGCAGCCTGCAGGGGAGCCATGCCAAACTACCAACAGCCCCCAGCACTGCAAGTTCTTCCCAGTCTCAGCTCCCCGCCTGGGTTTCCTCCACAGCAGCCCCCAGCTCCTCTGCTTAGACAACTCCTGCAAGTATCATGATGTGTTCTGTAAAGACATCACCACTGCTCCCAGGTCATTATATGCTCCCTCTTTCCTTGTGTGAGAAAACTTTATATCTCTCCACTTTAATGCTTACCACATTTATTATTTAATTTTTTAGTTAAAAGTTTGTTTCTTTATTAAACTTTAAAATGAAGAGGAAGGACAATATTTTATGATTCTCATATCCTCAGGATATAGTTTTACTGCATTCCAGTTTGACTAGAATATAGCCACACCTATTCCTTTATCAGTTCTCAAATGTCTCCCATCTCAAACTATTCAGTTCTCGACCAAATTTTTCATGGAAAAATGTCTTGGTTGTTGAACAAAACTTTGGTTCTCAATCCAACAACCCTCAGATGACAAAGAAGAGAATGCATGAATATAAGTCAGTTTACTGCTATACCTCATGTTGCTAACATCTCAGGAAATTGTCCTGTGAATATTTTCATGGTTTTTTGGTTTTGTTGCTGTTAGTTATTATTAAATACTAGAGGACTGATGCATGAATTTATGCATGGGTAGGGTCCCTTGGCCTAGCCAGCAATGGGGCCATCTCGCCCAGTCCCAATGGGGCTGATCAGGGTTGGTGGAGGGGGAGGGACCCTCGGAGATTGGCCAGCCCCAGGAGGTTGTCTGTGGAGTGCACTGACAACCAGGGGGCAGCTCCTGTGTTGAGCATCTGCCCCTGGTGGTTAGTGCACATCATAGCGACCAGTCAAGCGGTCGTTCAGTTGATGGGTGGTAATGGTCACTTAGGCTTTTATATATATACTAGAGGCCCAGTGCACAAAAATTTGTGCACTCGGGGAGGGGGGGGGGCCTCAGCCTGGCCTGTGCCCTCTCACAGTCTGGGACCCCTGGGGGGATGTCCACCTGCTAGTGTGCCTGGCCAGCCTGGGTGAGGGGCAGAGGGCCATTTCAGGCTGCCCACAGCGTCTTCAGGGTTCAGGTCCCTACTGGGGTGCCTGGCTGGAAACAGGTATCTGGGATTTATTTAACTTCTATAATTGAAACTTTGTTGCCTTGGTCCCCCCACCCCACCCTCGCTCGAAGCCTCGGTTGCCCCTGGCAACCCAAGGTCCCAGCCTGGCAGGTATCTGGGGTTTGTTTATCTTCTATAATTGGAACTTTGTAGCCTTTAGTAGAACTCAGGGCCCATAGGGCCCTGGATTCCTCCATTGCCTGGGGAAACTCCAGCTCTGTCACTGATGCCATCTTAGTTGAGTTCATTTGCATATTTGCTTCTGATTGGTGAGCGTGGCTGTGGCTTGTGGGTATAACAGAGTGATGCCTAATTTGCATATTACTCTTTTATTAGATTAGATAGATAGATAGATAGTAAATCACCATGGGTCCTAAGAAGGTAAGTTATAGCAGCAAAGTGAAAAGGAAAGTTGTGAGAATGATAGAGCTTTAAAAAGCAATAACTGCAAAGTATGATAGTTGTGTCCATGTGTCTGATCTGGCTACTGAGCATGGCAAGGTAAAATCTAAGATTAGCACAATTTTAAAACATAAAGAGGCTATCAAGAGTGCTGATTTTGCTAAGTGTGTGAAAGTGCTCCCAAAACAACAATCACTGGCAATTAAAGATGTATAAAAATTGTTGTTGATTTGGATAAATGAAAAGCAGTTAGCCAGTGATGGCATTTCGAAGGCAATGATATGTGAAAAAGCACAGATGCTGCACGTGAACTTCCTGAAAGACACCTCTAAAACGAGTGCTGAAAGTGACTGGTTTAAGGCCAGTAGGAGGTGGTTCAATAAATTTAAGAAAAGAGGTGGCATTCATCGTGTAGGAAGGCATGGGGAGGCTGCCAGTTCTAACAAAGTAGCTGCTGCTAATTTCATGACAGAATTTCAAGAATATGTAGAGGCCAAGGGATTTGTTCCACAATAGGTGTTCAACCTTGATGAGACAGGCCTCTTCTGGAAGAAAATGCCAAAGAAGACCTACATCACACAGAAGGAGAGGTCATTGCCAGGACATAAGCCAATGATGTGACATTACTGTTGTGTGGAATGCAAGTGGGGACTTCAACTCGTTTACCATTCTGAACACCTGTGAGTTTTCAAGAAAAATTATGTCATGAAGAACAAGCTGAATGTAATATGGAGGGCTAATAGCAAAGCCTGGGTAAATAGGCAATTTTTTAGTAAGTGGATTCATGAAGTGTTTGCCCAATGTGAAGAAATACCTCTGTAAAAAACAATTGCCATTTCAGGCACTTCTCGTAATGGACAATGCTCCTGCCCATTTCCGAGGCTTGGGGGCCAAGCTGGTGAAAGAGGACAGCTTCATCACTGTTCCAGTGGAGCAAGGGGACAAAAGAGAGAAAAAACCCAGAGGAACAGCTACCTGGCGTCTTTATGAAAGGGGATGCCCCTTCCAAACAATAACATCCCTTTATCCCCCCTCTCCACATTCAGTCATCAACAGCTCTCAGCATTAAAGGTAAGTTCTAGTGTGTATGTAAATTTTCATTTTTTACTATACGTTTCATTTCCTTTTTGTTAAATTTTCATTTACATTTCATGTCCTTTTTGTTTTTAAAGTGTTTATTTATAGGTTAAACAGTACATTAGACATGTACTATATATAAGAAACAGAGAATCATTGGGATCTGGAGTGGATTAATTCAATTTACGTTATTTCTTTTTTTTTTTTTTTTCTTTCCCCAGGGCCTGTTGCACCCCTCAGAATTTACGTTATTTCTAATGGGAAAAAATGATTCCATTTTCAAACAAATCACTTCTCAAATTAAGTTTGAGAACCGAGGCTCCACCCCTGTACTCGGGGGTCCTCAAACTTTTTAAACAGAGGGCCAGTTCACTGTCCCTCAGACCATTGGAGAGCCGGACTATAGTTTAAAAAAAAACT
>PVJC01054983.1:0-10333 GCA_004026665.1 Murina feae
GGCGGCCTTCTAACTACTAACGAAGCCTCCTCTGCTTCACCTCGCAGAGTCTATAATGAAACAATTGTTACTTTTACTGTTTAGGCCAGAGCTGCTTTTTCCTTCAGCTCCGGAGGATTCTATGATTGTTACAATGTTTCAAAAAGCTGTGTTTCGCTAGAGGCAGTTTAATCGGAGCTGAGCTGAAGGGCAAAGCTTCACTTTCACTCCTGCCACAATGGAAAGGGCTGTTTACTCAGGTCCGTGAGTGGCGGCCGCCATGTTGGCTGGGCTAATTTACATACAGCCGCTCTGATTGGCTGGTGGGCGTGGCTTACCCTGTCTCAGAGAAACGGTTTATTTTAATATTTCGCTTTTATTAGTTTAGATTTTTGCTTTCAATCAGTGACTTGAGCTCAGTTCTGGAAGAAAACAAAACAAAACCAACAAAAAAAAAACACAACTATTCTTATAGGGCTTACAATGTCCAATAACTTCCTCCTTCATGCTTAATAATCTTGTATCGTAAGAACCAATCTAATTTGTGGAAACAAATTGCTCCTTGGGGATATGCTATTTCCACCCAATCTGAATATATTAGTCATTTAAAAAGGAGCAATAAAGATTATATAAAGTGCAATTCATTACTTTTTCTAACTGTTTCATGATTCCACTGGGAGGTGAGGCTTAAATCTCATGCAGGATGTCTACCTTAATTAGGTTGCTTTTGAAATCAAGTACAATACAATTTTAACAGAAAAATGTCACTCAAGGGAAACATTTCGTTTGCAAAGACAATTAAGGAAATTTAAAGCATAATATCTTGGTGAGAGCAATATAAAACATGTAAGTTCTGGCCAGGATTAAATTGCCACTAGAGACTTCAGTAGTGGACTCTTCTTTCTAATACACTGAGAAATAATATTAGTTTCAAGTTTTAGAAAAGATTTTATAAGAACATTGAAATTATGCCAGGACATATAAATATAGGTGATAATATACAAAATCAAAAAAAAATGACACACACCAGGAAATACATCAGTTTACTAGGAGCCCATTTCCTAAATCTTTTTCATGGCTCTATTACAAGATTATTATGCAATATCTGATAATCGCTTTACATTTTTTCCCCATGAAAGACCATGAATATTTCCAAGTAATCAAATCCAGAATTTAAGGTCCTTTATGACCTGACCCCAAACTACTGTTCAGCCCTATATCCTACTCTTTACATACTATACTATACTATACTAAGTGGAAAAACTTGCTATTCCTAGCACACACTCCATGTTTTCTTAAGTCTGTGCTTTTATTCATAGTAATTCCTCTGCTTAAAATTCCTTTTCACCTTTATCTCTCTCAATCATGTATATATAAATATTAACATCCTTCAAGAATTGTCTCCTTTAGGAAGAATTTTTCTTTATCCTCTTATAGAGGAGCAATTATTCCATACTTTGGACCTTTTTATGACTCATTCCAACCCATCATTGTCTGTAAATATATCCTATTTCACTGGTAGCTTGGTGAAATAAAGATGAGACTCTTGTTCAGATTGCTAGTAGCTAGCTATGTGACCATAGGTTAAAAAAAAATTAATTCATCTGAGACTACAAAATGAGAATAGAGTCCTTCTTATATCTTCACTGATATGATTATATTGAATTTTAAGTAGCATAAGGGTCATTTCTGTGACCTCGCAAAGAAATCCACTGTTTTACATATAGTAAGCATTGTAAGAATTTTAACAAATGAAGAAATTATTATATAAATTGAAGCTATTACTGTCTATTTCTTTCAGTATTATGGTGTCATGAAGATGAATTAAATAGTCCAGGTGAAAGGTCCTGGCCAGGTAGCTAGGTTGGCTAGAACATCGTCCTGACATGCCAAGTTTCTCTCTCTCTCTCTCTCTCTCTCTCTCTCTCTCTCTCTCTCTCTCTCTCTTTCTCTCTCTCTCTCTCTCTCTCCCTTTTTCTTCCTCTCATTCTCTAAAATACACACATTAAACATTTTAAATTAATAATTTAGGTGAAAGCCTTTTCAGGTGAAATAGTTAGGTAATAGTTGCACCTATTTAATGTCATAGTTTATATCCTAACTAGAGGCCCAGTGCATGAAATTTGTGCACTCGAGGGGAGGAGAACTCAGCCCAGCCTGTGCCCTTGCAGTCTGGGAGCCCTTGGGAGATGTCCAACTGAGGGCTTAAGCCTGCTCTCCACTGTCATTTGGAAATCCTTAGCGCTGCTGCGTTGGCAGAAGAGGCTGTGAGCCCAGCTTCTGGCTGAGCGGCACTCCCCTGTGGGAGTGCACTGATCACCAGGGGGCAGCTCCTGCATTAAGCATCTGCCCTCTAATGGTCAGTGACTGGTCATTTTCCTGTTTGGTCAATTTGCATACTAGCCTTTTATTATATAGGATTGAAATCAGTGGTTAGAAATAATGAGATCATTTAGGTATTTTAAAAATGAACAAAACTTTTTCCTCTATAAACTAAAAACCAAAAATTATAAAAAGAATGTAAGGTATTCCTTTTTTATTATTTTTTATTGTGACAATATATACATAACATAAAATGTTACCATTTTGAGCATTTTTAAGAGTATGGTTTAGTGCTAGTATTCATTCATCTTGCTGTGCAACTATCAACACTGTCTATCACCAAAACATTTTTATCATCTCAAACTATGAAAAAATAACTCGTTGTTCATCCCCCCTTCTTTTAGCACCTGGTAACCAGCATTCTGCTTTTTGTCTTTATGATATTAAAGAAAATAATTAAATTTGTTTTTTTATGTTTTATATTCCACATATGAGTGAAATAATATTGTTCTTGTCCTTTTTTGTCTATTTTGCTTAGCATGATAGTCTCACAATCCATCCATGTTGTTGCAATTGGCAGTATCTATAAAACACAAAACAACAAATAAACACACAACTCATTGCTGCAGACAACAGTATGATAGTTTACAGCTGGGAAGGTGGCTGGGGAAAGTTGAAGAGGTTAAAATGGTTCAATATATGGTGATGAGTAGAGACCAAACTTTGGGTGAGAAGCACACAATGCAGTATACAGATGATGTGCTGTAGAATTGCAAAATTTAAATATATATCCTTATTAACTAATGTCACTCCAATAAATTAATAATAAAAAAGAAAGAAATTGAAGACACAAAGACGTGGATAGATATTACATATTCATGGATTGGAAGAATTAATATTGTTAAAATGTCCACACTACCCAAAGCAAACTAGAGATTCAATTCAACTCCCATAAAAATTGCAATGGGTTTTTTTCACAGAAGTTAAACTCTAAAATTTGTATGGACCCACAGAAGATCAACCATAGTGAAAACAATTTTGAGAAAACAGAACAAAGCTGAAGACATTATACTCCCATGATTTCAAACTATACACAAAGCTATAGTAATCAAAACAGTATAGTACTGGCACAAAAACAGAGACATTGGTCAGTGGAACAGAACAGAGAGCCCAGAAATATACCCATGCCTATCTGGTCAATTAATCTACACTAAAGGAGGCAAGAATATACAATGGATAAAAGGCAGTATCTTCAATAGGTTGTTTTGAAAAACTAGACCAATACATGGAAACAAAAGTACTCTAGTCTAATTTTTATACCATGTACATAAACAACCTCAAATGGATTAAAGACTTAAGTGTAAGACCTAAAACCGTAAAAATCCTGACAGAAAACAGTCAGAAAACATTTGACATCTAGCAATAGTTCTTTGGATATATAGTCTTAGCAATAGTTCTTTGGATATATCTCCTTGGGCAAAGGCAATAAAAACAAATATAAGCAAATGGGACTAAATCAAGCTAAAAAGCTTTTGCACAGAAAAGAAAACCATCAACAAAATGAAAAGGCAACCTGATGAATGGGACAAGATATTTGTCAATGAGATAGTTAATAAGAATTAATACCCAAAATGTAAAGAACTCATAAAACATAACATCAAAAAATCCCAAGCAATCCAATTAAAAATGGACAGAAGTCCTGCATAGACATTTCTCCAAAGAAGACATATAGATAATGACCAACAGACATATGAAAAGATGATGAACATCACTAATCATTAGGGAAATACAAATCAAAACCACAATGAGGTATCACCTCACAACTGTTAGAATCCTATATAATAATAGAAAAAACATGTAAATTGACCATCCCTTTGCTATGCTCACCAGCCAATCAGTAGTGAATATGCAAATTAACCCAAAAAAGATGGTGGGTTAATTTCCATACACAGGCACTGGACAGAAAGCAGAAGCAGAAGAGCTGCAGCTTGGGGAGACATGGCTCCCTCAGTAGCTCCCAGTGTGGGGAGCACCAGGAATTCTGGGAATAGTAATTCTGATGGCAGCCCCAGGACCAGAAGAGGAATCCCAGAGTGCAAGGAGCACTAGGAATGCTGGGAATCATTGTTCTGGTGGCAGAGGGATCTAGACACTAGAGCAAAGTGAGTCTGGAGCAAGTTACTGTTGCAGTGGGGGATTGAGGGAAAGCAAAGTTGAGAGACATAAGTAAAATCAGAGTGTCTAGGAAAAATCAAAGGGAAGATATCCTAAAACTTCCAGGAAATCGCCACCAATGAAGCAAAGCAAAAAAAAAAAAAGGCCTCTATTGTTCTGTGAGCAACAAATCAAACTGGGTTGGGGGCCTCAGACAATTCGCTCATATGATTGCAGACAGACAGAAACTCCCAGATTGGAGAGGGCTACCTGAGGGCATGTATGAGAGCAACCTTATTTGTATACAGATTCCTTGCAGATGAAATCCAGCTAAGATGAGGTCATAGGATGGACCCCCTAAGCAAGTATGACTGGTGTTCTGCCTGGCCAGAGTGGCTCAGTTGGTTGAGAGTGGTCCTGTGCATCCAAAGGTTGCCAGTTCAATTCCAGGTCAGAGCATATATCTGAGTTCTAGGTTTTATGTCTGGTGTCTGAATAAAAAGAGGGGAAGAGACACAGACACACATACAAGGAAGAATGCCATGTGAAGACAAAGCAGAAATTGGAGTTGTGCAGCCACCAGAAGCTGAAAGAGGCCAGAAAGCATTCCTCCAAGGCCCAGCAGGCTTTGGAGGAAGCCTGGCCCTACCAACATCTTGATTTGGGAAGCTAAGCCTCTAGATCTGGGAGAGAATACATTTCTGTTGTTTGAGCCTTTCAGTTTGCAGTAATTTGTTATGGCAACACTATTTCAAAGGAAAGCTATAATTAGTTTTAATATATATTACAATCTTTACTTCAAATAAAATAATGATGTAAAACAAACATTTTTCCCCCAGAGACTAAAATCTAGTTGAAAAGTCAAACCTAGCATTTATTCCGGAGCCGGGTGGCTCAGTTGGTTGGAGGGTTGTCCATACTCCAAAAAGTTTACAGGTTCAATTTCCTGATCAGGGCACATACCTAGTTTGGGGTTTAATCCCATCCCTAGTCAGGTTGGTTAGGGGAGGCAACCAATTGATGTTTCTCTCTCACATCAATGTTTCTCTCTCTTTCTCTTCCTCTTCCTCCCTCCCTTCCACTTTTTCTGAAAAGCAATGGAAAAAATATCCTCAGGTGAGGATTAATTAACTAACTAAATAAATGAATGAAAGTTGTTTGGGGTGATGGTAATTATATGAGAAAACATGCATCTTCATTTTATCTCAAAATGTGTACAGAAGATTGAGCAGAAATGTAATAACGAAAAATGCAGATATAATCTAAAAATAAATTATCATGATAATCAAAATGTAATAATATATATAAGAATCTTAAAGAATTAAGCTTCCCTTTCAAAAAGAGGTAAATAAAATGTAGGTTCTCAAACTATTAAGAAAAAATACTACAATGATTTTAAAATAAAATTTTATAAAGTCCTGATCTTCAAAATGGTTATTGAATGAGTCAATGATATAAATGGAATCCATCCGTAATATATCACTGTAATGTATAAAAATGGTTTCAATACACAGAGAACCTATGGTAGTTTAGAAGAAATAAATTGATAAATGGTAGCAGAAAACACTTGACAGTGGATAAATGGAGTTTTAAGCTGAACATATTTTTGCTCTGTGATTTTATAGTGGGTTGTCTAATTCTCTGCACATGAAGCAGACTTCTCTGTAGAGAAGAGATAAGAATAAGCAAAAAGTATTTTACCTTAAAATCTGTCTCATGAGCCTCAGTATCCCAACAACACATTGATAGAAATATCTGTCTCCTACGTACATGAAATTTTTTGAGGTAAGGAGAGAAATTGTAAAGCAAGTTTCCAGAGAAGATATTTCTCCATTATACTCCAATATGTATGTGAAGGTTATCCATCATGACTGAAACAAAATCATTAATTTTCGGAGCTGTCAGTCTAAGCAGATAGATATACAATAGCAACCTAATCTAACACCAAAAAATACAGGCTATACTTTCTCCATTAAAGTTTATCATCTTAGGGTGAACTCTGATGTGAACCAAATTTTCCTTTCTGACATTTATTTTTCCCCCTTGTAAAAAGCAGCTCAAATGTTATTATAAAGCAAGTACATATTAACTCAATAATACCAGAGAAGGTTATTTCTTTAAGTTCATTGAAGAAGTAGATTGGGAAAAAAAGGTAAACAAAAATTGACAGCAAGCCCACTGTTAAACTATAAAAAATAAAAAGTTGATGATTTTACATGACACTGGCTATCTCTGACCCTCTGTTTGATGCTGAATCTCTACTGACAATTTACTTGTGAGTAATCAAGTATTTCATAGGGGGATAGCAAAGAGGACGCAACTAACCACTAGAAAACAGATAATCAACAACTTTATGAGTCTTTGAAAAAGGATTGCTTAAAGGTCCATGTGACACGTGTTCTCTAACCAGCTAACAGATAATGTTTTATGGCCCTTTCTTGAACTGGGCTTAGGCAAAGATTGACAAATCCAATTTGCAGTTAGTTGAGTCGCGCAAAAACAAAGCTACACCATCACACCAGACAGTGAGTTGTTAATATGTCATGGTTTAGATTATACTTTAGCAACTATATTTCAGGTTGCAAAATTAAATGACTTTTTTTTTACTTGTCAGAAAATAAAGTTATTTTTTAAATATTGCCTATTGTAGATTCTTCACAATAAAGAGTACTGAACTGCTACACTGAATAAAATCTGGAGAGCTTTCTATACTGCAGATGAAATCAGCTAAACACATGACAACATTAATATCTGTGTTCTTTAGAGTTTGAAAGTGATGTGTTTAGTTTCCAGTAACTATCACATGACCTTAACTACATGTTATTAAATATACCAAATGATCACATAATTAAAAAGGATGTGACAATTACTATGATAACAATATTGTTCCACAGTTTTCACAATCTAGAGAATTATCTCATAATACATCTCTTAACCAATCCCCCATAAATATACAATTTTAATTCAATGATTCATTTACTCTTGGGAAAATGTTATAGAATAATGTATATTCAATTAGAAATTGATTAAATAGAAACCTTCCCTAAGTGATTTCCATGAAGATGGCTACTTTAAAAAACCTGCCACTATCATACATGTAAAGTGAATGTGCTTAAGGAATGATGGTTATCTGAGTTGATTGGATTTAAGCATTAGATTTTTAACAGATATTTTTAACACCCACTTATAAAATTAAATAATGCTAACATAATCAAACTAGAGGCCCGATGTGTGAAAATTCGTGCAAGAGTAGGCCTTCCTTATCCTGGTTGCCAGCACCTGCTTCCCTCCAGAACCGGGACCCGAGCTGGCTTCCCTCCTGCTCTGGCTTTGTCAGGAAGGATGTCCAGAACTATATCTAGAAGACATCCGGTCTAATTAGCACATTACACTTTTATTATTATAGATGGGTTAAAATTTTCAAAGGAAGTGAGGTAACTTTGCTTTTTAAATATATATATATATATATATATATATATATATATATATATATATATATATATATTTGTTGATTTCAGAGAGGAAGGGAGAGAAAGACAGAAACATCAATGATAAGAGAGAATATTTGATCCACTGCCTCCTGCACACTTCATAATGGGGCTTGAGCTCACAACCCAGGCCCTGATCAGGAATTGAACCATGACCTTCCAATTCATAGGTCATTGCTCAACCACTGAACCATGCTGGCTGGGCTGAGATAACTTTGTAACAAAGGTAAGTAGACTATTGCAATTTGTGTTATTCATATCAGATTTCTCTGCACAAGGAGATAAAGAGTTTATTACATCCGGGATGACAGTCATTACTATCTGATTTCATATAGAACCTTGTCCTGAAAAGCCTATGCTTATATTAAGCAAAATATCGATGTACAATTTAGGTGATATATTGATAAGCTTGTTAACATATGGAGTAGGATAGGAGTAGGAGGAGTTAACAAATGTATTACATAAGTCCAAACAAAGAAAACTGCATATAGAATTCATAAAGGCAACCAAAGTAGCAAGCTCTGGAGCCACTTCAGAATTTTTCTTAGACAACCATTATCTAAAATACTAGAGGCTTGATGCATGAAATTCATGCAAGAGAAGGTCTTCCTTCCCTCCAGCTGCTGGCAGGCACCCGGGACCCGGCTTTTTTTGCAGCTTCGGCTTTGTTCAGAAGGTCATCTGGAAAGACATCTGGTCTAATTAGCATATTATACTTTTATTGTTATAGACTAGAGACCCAATGCATAAAAATGCATGCAAGAGTAGGCCTTCTTTCCCCTACCCCCTGCTGCTGGCACAGGCTTCCCTCTGGCACCCGGGACCTGGGCTGGCTTCCCTCAGGTGACCCACAGGCACCTGAGACCTGGGCTGGCTTCCCTCTGGCCGCTTGCAGGCACCGGAAACCCTTTGCTCTGGCATCAGGAAGAGCATCTGGAAGACACCCAGTCTAATTAGCATATTACCCTTTTATTATTATAGATGGTTTGAGCCCTGACCAGTGCAGCTCAATTAGTTGGGCATTTTACCCTGTGTACCAAAAAGGTTGCCAGTAGATTCCCAATCAGGGCACATGCCTGGGTTGCAGGCTTGATCCCTGGTAGAGGGTGTGCAGGAGGCAGCTGATCAGCATTTCCCTCTTGCATTGATGTTTCTCCATCTAAAAATCAATTAAAAATCATTTAAAAAATATCCTATATAATAAAGAGGGAATATGCAAATTGACCATCACTCCGGTCAATTTGCACCCACAGCTGAGGCTAAGTTCCCATAACGAGCCTTAAGGATCAATCAGCAGGGACCTGAGGCTGCGTGCCCACCCACCTCCTGCATGGGGTTTAACAGGGGACCTCAGTTCGTGCCTTCCACCCACAGGGCTTGACAGGAGACCTCAGGCTGCTCCCCCTGCCCTGGCACCAGGCCAGAGGAACTCAGGCTGTACCCTCTTCCCTGGTGCCAGGCCGGGGGACTTCAGGCCATGCCCTCTGCTCTGGCCCCAGGCCAGGGAGCCTGAGGCTGTGCCCCCCACCCAGTGGGACTTGATGGGGGCCCTCAAGGTGTGCCCTCCACCCTGGTGTTGGGCCAGGGGACCTTAGGCCATGCCCCCCACCCTAGCACCAGGCCAGGGGACCTCAGGCTGTGCCCACTGCCCTGGTGCCAGGCTGGGGGATCACAGGCCACTCTCTCCACCCAGCAGGGCTTAATGGGGGACCTCAGGCCATGCCCCCCTGCCCTGGCACCCAGGGGACCTGAAGCTGCACCCCCCCCACCTGGCAGGGCTTGATAGGGTGGGAACGGCTGGGTCTGGATCTAGCCCAATGAAGGGGGGCCGTCCAGGTTTGGGTCTCAAGCGATTTTGAGGTGCACGTGGGTGGTTGAAGAATTGACTCTGGGTTCCATGGTGCACCCCAGACTCTGACAGGAGGAAGATTTTCATATATGTTTTACTAATTTCCTTTAATCTCTGACACTTCTATTATAAAGGGCAAATAACAATATTAAAATATTCCCTCTAATTAATCCCCTTTTAGTGTGCACGAATTTTGTGCACTGGGCCACTAGTGATTTAATAATTGTGATGAGACCATTTGATCATGTCATTTTTCTCATCAGAAAGTATTTTGGGTTCCCTACTGAAACCAGACTAATGTCCTAACTCCTAAACAATACATCTCTCAACTGAAACACTCTAGTAGCCACCAATGGGTTTTGCTGCTTTATCTTCATATATTTTCTTTTTCTTTTTCTTTTTTGTTAATACTCACCAGTGGAGAGCACCTGGCAGAGCACCTGAGCAAGTCTCATTCACTCTTCAGCAGTGCTGGTTGCGGCTGACCAGACTCACCTAGGATATTTCTTCCATTGATTTGGAAGGAAGGGAGAAAGGGAGG
>PVJC01054984.1:0-10333 GCA_004026665.1 Murina feae
TCTCGGCTCTAGGCACAACATATTTGCAACATTGTCTCAATTATAGAAGCCTCGGAGTTGAAGCCAACAGAAGGCTGTGTTACCTGCCTAGGCCTCGGCTTAAAGGAACAATGTATCAATTATAAAAGATAAATAAACCCCAGAAACCTGCTTCCAGCCAGCCTTGCGGGGACATTGGGTCAATGGGAGCTGTGAGCAGCCTGAAAGCCTGAAAACAGCCCTCAGCCCATCACCCATGCTGGCCACACCCCAATGGGGTAAGGGATCCCACTGGGGGGCTTGGCCAGCCTGAAAACAGCCATCAGCCCCTCACCCAGGCTGGCCAGGTACCCCAGTAGGGACTCAAAACTTGAAGGGACTGCGGGCAGCCTGAAAATGGCCCTCAGCCTGTCACCCAGGCTGGCCACACCCCAGTGGGGTGAGGGTCCACACTAGGGGGCTTGGCCAGCCTGCAAACAGTCATCAGTCCCTCACCCAGGCTGACCAGGCATGCCAGCAGGTGGACATCCCCAGAGGGGTCCTAGACTGTGAGAGGGCACAGGTTGGGCTGAGGGACCTCCTGAGTGCACAAATTTTTGTGCACTAGGCCTCTAGTATAATATAATATTTACACAAATTCATGCACAGGTGGGATCCCGAGGGGTGTAGGTGGGCGGGACATGATCAGCCCTCTGGGCAGGCTGTGGGATGCTCTTGCTGGCCCAGGATCCAGATCTGTTCTGCTGATATTTGAGATAGTTGTCGGGAGACACCTGGCGCTACTTTTATATCCTTTCTTCCTTGTGAAGCATCTAAGGAGGGGAAGTGGCCCTGGTGCCCAAGTCTGACTTCCAGTAGACTGGTGGCAATGTCGGGATCATGCAGGTGGGCCTTTGGTGCCTGGCTTATTCTCTGGAGATTGACCTGCAGGACCACTGAGGGAGTGGCTGCCACCAGACCAATGAGTTCACTGGATGGGTCTGTCAGCTGAGCAGCACTTCTGCTGTGGGAGCGCACTGACCACCAGATGGAAGATCCTACATCTGCCCCCTAATGGTCAGTGCACCTCATAGCGAGTGGTCATTCTGGTCGTTCCAGTTGTTTGGTCATTTGGTCACTTAGGCTTTTATATATATAGATATAGAATACACACATTTCATGGACATACATTTAACACATGGTATTATATTCCTATGGGAGTGCAACAAAAGTGGGATTTTGAAAAGAGACTGGAGGGAAAGAAATAATAACAAACAAAAATATAAAGAATGTATTTTGTGGAAAGAAACAATTGGAATTATTAACTTATTTAGTATGTAGAATAAAGACAGAGATGATTATGGTAAACTCTCATAGTTTTTACATAGAATTTGGAGATATTACAATAACAACCACCATGATACCATGGAGTAAAAAAAATATTTATATATAGTTTGATCTGAGGTCAAAATATTTACTCAAGAATGATAAATACCATGTGATTTTACTTATATGTGAAATCTAAAGAATAAAATAAATGAACAAACAAAATAAAAACAGATTCATAGATAGAGAACAAACTGATGGTTGTCAGAGGGGAGGGGGTTGGGGGCTGGGTGAAAAGGTGAAAGGATTAAGAAGTACAAAGTGGTAGTTACAGAATGGTCTCTATTATGTAAAGTACAGCACTGAGTAGCCAGATTATTATGACCAGCCAGATCATTATGATCACCCCATCAGTACTTCATTGGGCCACCTTTTGCCTTCAATACTGTGGTGATTCTTCTTGGCATTGACTCCATGAGATGTTGAAAGGTGATATGAGGAATCTGACACCATGCCTGATGAATAGAACTGTCCAGTTCTGTGAGATTTGATGGTTGTGGAACCAGCTGCCT
Source organism: Murina feae (assembly GCA_004026665.1). Classification (NCBI taxonomy): domain Eukaryota; kingdom Metazoa; phylum Chordata; class Mammalia; order Chiroptera; family Vespertilionidae; genus Murina; species Murina feae. The sequence continues at coordinate 1,857 of PVJC01054984.1, forward strand.
GATGGCTCTTTTAACTTCATCCCACAAATGCTCAATTGGATTGAGATCTGGTGATTGTGGGGGCCACCTAAGCAAGGTAAAGTCTCCCTCACGTTCTTGAAAGCACTCCTGCACAATACGAGCACTGTGGCATAGTGCATTGTCTTGTTGGAAGAAGCCATCTCCATTGGGATACGCCGTCAACATCATAGGATGAATTTGATCAGCAATGATACTTAGGTATGTTGTGCTATTCAAACGTTTATAATGATCTGGCTGTCTAGCAACTTCAGCGCAAAATTATAGCTAGTTTGCCTACAGACGTCAGGTGTCATAATAATCTGGCCACTCAGTGTGTATGTGTGTGTGTGTATATTAGTGGCCTTGTGCATGAAATTTATGCATATTAAAAGGGAATTAATTAAAGGAAATATTTTAATATAGTTATTTGCCCTTTCTCTATAATAGAAGTGTCAGAGATGAAAGAAAAGTAGTAAAATGTATATGAAAATAATATAAATTTATTAATAAATAAACAATCACAACATGATATAACAACAAAGACATGATATAAAAACAAAAACATGATGTAAAAACAACACTGATACAAACAATGACTGATAAATTGATTAAACTTATTCTAATATCTCCCTGTATACCACTTTAAGAGTGAAAACACTTTCAGAGTGCCTGATTAATTTTCCTTGTGATGAAGTATTTACAGCTTTAAATTTAATGTCACACACTCTTCGAACTCAAGAGAAAGCAACATATAACTGACCATGTGCGAACATGGATTTAAGTAAGAATATTCCTACTCTGTCTAGAGCTTGTCCTTGTGATTTATTAATAGTCATGGCAAATGCTGGTATCACGGGAAACTGTCTTTGAATTAATTTAAATGGGTGGCCAGTGTCAGATGGGGACAAATCAGTTCTTAGAATCAGAACAATCTCTCCTTCTGCAGATACTGTTAATACTTCAGCTTTGATGATGTTAGGTCACAATCTTTTGATAATAAATCTGGTACTATTACAAAGACCCCATTTACTATTAAGATTTCTCAGTAGCATGATGATTGCACCCACTTTCAATTTTAGTTTATGACACAGCATTCCCGAAGGAGTAATACTATTAAGAAATTTGATGGGAAAATTTTCCTTTTCCGCATCATCTGTTGAATCAGTGGAATCATCACTCAAATATGTGTGAAAATCTCCATCGAGTATATCCAAAATTTCTTCATTTAATTTTTGAACATGCTGATTATTTGGACAAAGAATCATACATTTAGGTATATTATTAATATTATCTATAGATATAGTATTTCCAAAGGTAGCTTTAAATAATAGATTCATTACAAATCATTTCATGGGAGATTTCAATAATATCCATTCCTAAATGAAAACTGCTATCAAGTTTGCCATCTCCAAGTTTTACTAACCATTCACTATAAGCAGAATCCTCTGATCTCATATTTGTTTTAAGAAACAACTTTCTGAAACATCCCCAAACATCACAGTACTTTAAACTTGTTTGTACTATGGCCGATCACATAGCATGCAGTACAATACTGAGACATTGTGGAAAATCCCCTCCAAGAAGGAGAACTTTCCCACCAAATGCAACATTCAAATTCATAATTTCTCTCAGTAATCTGTCCATGGTGTTTATAGCATGACTGGATGCCATGGTGCATTCATCAATAATAAGAAGTTGGGCCTTTTTAATGGTTTTGGCAACTTCACTGTTTATATCTAGTCTAGAAATTGAAGTTTCATTTAATGGAATTGATAATTTATCTTGGGAATGAAATTTACCGAGAAGTAAATTTGCAGCAATTCCTGTAGATGCTGTGGGTAAAACAGTACCACCATGACCTCTAATATAATGTATTAAAACTTTATATAGATATGTTTTTTTCACTACCACCTGGACCATCCAAGAAAAAAAATTTGGGGTGTACAGTTAAATCTTCAATGGCTGAAGTTATTCTTCTACAACAACAAAGTCCTGTGTCATCCCCAGGACTAATCCCTCCTATGGCTGCCTTACCCAGACCACAGGCCTCCTGGACAGGGCTCTGGTCTCTGCTCAGCTTCACCTCCTTGCTCATCCAAAAGCAACTCCACCCCCACTAACCCCCTCATGGGTTAAAAGTATTGGTCCCTTAGCCTATGTCATTCTCAGTCACCCTCTCACAATCCGGGACTTGAACCAGGCGCGTGTGGAGAGATGTCCACCGCGGCCCTGCCCCCCGCAGCCCTGCCCCCACTATGGAACCCCTGCTCTTACAGTGGTCTGGTCGGTCATGAGGGCCCCAGGCTATTATTAATATAGATAGTCAATAATATTGTAATAACTATGTATGGTGCCAGATGGGTACTGGAAATATCAATACTTTGTAAGTGTATGATTGTCTAATCACTATGCTGTACACCTGAAACTAATACAAAATAATATTGAATGTCAACTGTAATCAAAAAATAAAATTTAAAACAAAATAATTAAAAATGTACTCTGTGATGTTCTGTTTATTTTATTGAAAGAAGTTTTAGATTCACAAAACAATTGAGAGATGGTACAAAGACTAACTGGGGAACTTATATACACATATGCATAGCTCATGGACACATACAATAGTGTGGTGAAGGCCTGGGAGGGGTGGGTGCAGGGTAGAAGGGGTCAATGGGGGGGGGAAAGGAGGGGCCATCTCTAATACTTTCAACAATAAAAAATATGTTTGAAAAATATTTCCTATCTACCCCTACCCCCACACATGCATTGCCTCTCATTATCAACATCTTATGAAATTGTGGAGGACCCCTATGACTGTCATGTTGGAGTTTTTAACTCTCAAACTTTCCCACATTGTAACTTTGGAAATTTGTCAATCAAAATTCCAGTTTCTTTATCCCAGCTCTGGCTCCCATGGCAGTTTCCACTCATGAGTCTGCTATGGTAAATTGATGTTCTGTTTATTCACCTATCAATCTCTCCAATCTTAGGGACAGCAGTTTGCCCTGTACCCTTCCCTCTCATGTATCCCAGATAATCTGTTGATTGTTTTGTCTGTTCAGCTTTTAACTTATTATTAGGACAGAGTGTTCACTTCCAAACTCCTTACATGAGAATCCAAAACCAGAAGTGCCTGGAATTTTTTTATAACCATATGTTAGGGCTCCCTTTTCACACCAAATCTGGACCCCTTTAAATTCCTGAGGGGCTGAGTGTAAATCCCCCAGCTCATCTTCAGATGGGCCCTCAGGTTATCAGTTCCTAGGTGGTTGTGACAGATTATGGTCCCTGTGGACTAGTATCTTTGTCCTCTTTTGTACTTCTGCTTCTTACCCAACATCAAGTCTTGGAGTCTAGATCCTTAGCTCATTTCTCTTTTATTGCTTACCTCAGCTCAGCTCAGTTTATTTCTGAGCAGTTTCTGGTACTTAAGTCATGGCTCAACATTTCTCCTATTTAATTTTTAATTTTTTTGTATTCCTGGTATCCCAGATCACTTGTTTTCCTTGCAAATATTTATTACTGCTATATGCCGAATCCAGCTGATCCAGAACTAATTCAATAGAGTGTGATAATAAGCTTTAAGTACATGGACCCAAACCTTAGATTTAACCTCTTTGATGAAATGTGGCTTTCTGAAACATCCACATAGATATGGAGATATAACATCTGGAGAGATATATATTTCCTGCTGTGGAGAACTAACAAACCATTTCTACATATCAAAATTAAAGAGACATTAATCACTCATAATATACAAGATAATAGTAAAATAGTCAAAAGTCAATTTTGAAAGAGTACTCTTCTAATATCCATAATACTAACATGGACCAACTTAGAATTTTCATTTGGGTTATCAGACCCACTCTGAATTTCTTTTTAATTCTTTTTCATCCTATTACTAACCATTAAGAGACAGTGTCTAGCCTTTGTTGGTTTGGCTCAGTGGATAGAGTGTTGACCTGCAGACTGAAGGGTCCTGTGTTGGATTCCAGTCAAGGGCACATGTGGGCTCAATCCCCATTAGGGAGTGCAAAAGGCAGCCAATCAGTGATTCTCTTTAATCATTGATGTTTCTATCTCTCTCTTCCTCTCTGAAATCAATCTATAATAATAGAAGTATAATATGCTAATTAGACTGGACAGCCAAACGACCTTCCAGATATCCTTCTGGATGTCCTTATGGACAACCTTCTGGACAAAGCCGGGGTTACAAGGGCCGAGGCAAGCCGCTGTGGCTGCGAGGGCTGAGCTCCTTGCTCAAATTTTGTGCATCGGGCCTCTAAAATATATATATATATATATATATATATATATATATATATATATATATATATGACAGTGTCTGTACATTACCGCTATCCAGTAGCTGATTCTTTATTGAAAGCATATTTTCTACAGAAATATCTGATCATTATTGGGAAAAAATGTTCTAAAGTAAGTCAGTGCTTATAGCCAAAATAACCCTCTTAGAATTCGCTTAATTGAAACTTACTAAAAACAATGTATAACATCCATTAGAAACACGTGGGCTTATGAGTACCTGAGCATGTCCCATTTAAGCATTTACATCCCATAAATTCCTCTTCATGTAACACCAGTTAAATATATTTAAAACTTTGCTTTCTGTGAATATATCTATATATTTGGAAAGAATTGTTTGTTCTTTTCATGTTCTAAATATGTTTACACTCATTCAGAACAGTCAAGTATGCTGTTAATAGCTTTAATTGTTGGAAAGTTATTCATATATACCATTACCAATTCTACCATCCTGTATTTATCATCCACTGATTCTAGTTCTGCTTTTTGTAACTATACAGACAAATCTAATGCCTCTTTTGAATGAGTGTCTTTAAAATATTTTATTGTTGTTTTCATTTCCATTCAAATTATCTTTATCAGGAAGAACATCCTTATACTTTCTTCAATTGTTCCTTCTCTGATAGATACTTGGTCTGAAGAGCAGGAAGCACAGGAGTGTTCTCACTACTTTTGTTCCAAACATTGAATATTTTATTAACGCAGCTTGTGATAACACTCGCTCTCCCTGCCCCAGCCCTCATGTCTTCGGTTGACTCCAATTGGATAGGCACTTTAAATAAAATTGTCTTTCTGTTGAACTGACGGTTAATATGGTCTGCCATACCCTATACTTGTACAATTGTTTTTTTAGAGATTTCAACTTTTTAAATATATTTTTATTGATTTCAAAGAGTAAGGGAGAGGGAGAGAGAGATAGAAATATCAATGGTGAGAGAAAGTCATTGATCGGCTGCCTTTTGCACACCACCTAGTGGGGATTAAGCCCGCAACCCAGGCATGTGCCCTGACCATGAATCTAATCATAACCTCCTGGTTCATAGGTTGATGCTCAACCATTGAGCCACACCAGTTGAGCTACAATTGCTTTTTTAAACTAAATGCAGGAGATAGATATAGATATAGATATAGATATAGATATAGATACAGATACAGATACACTGAGTAGCCAGATTATTATGACCGGCCAGATTATTATGATCGCCCCATCAGTACTTCGTTGGGCCACCTTTTGCCTTCAGTACTGCAGCGATTCTTCTTGACATTGACTCCATGAGATGTTGAAAGGTGATATGAGGAATCTGACACCATGCCTGATGAATAGCACTGTCCAGTTCTGTGAGATTTGATGGTTGTGGAACCAGCTGCCTGATGACTCTTTTAACTTCGTCCCACAAATGATCAATTGGATTGAGATCTGGTGATTATGGGGCCCACCTAAGCAAGGTAAATCTCCCTCATGTTCTTGAAACCATTCCTGCACAATGCGAGCACCATGGCATGGCACCTTGTCTTGTTGGAAGAAGCCATCTCCATTGGGATATGCCATCAACATGATAGGATGAACTTGATCAGCAATAACACTTAGGTATGTTGTGCTATTCAGACATTTATAATGATCTGGCCCTCTAGCAACTTCAGTATGAAATTATAGCTAATTTTCTTACAAAGGTCAGGTGGTCATAATAATCTGGCCACTCAGTGTGTGTGTGTGTGTGTGTGTGTGTGTGTATAATAAAAATATAATATGCAAATGGTCATTACACCATGAAGCATAACTGCCAACTGTGTAACAACCAGATCACGGATCAGTAGGAGGGTGGGGCAGAGAGCTAAAAGCAGGTGGCAGAGGGCTACAGGAGGGGGCAGGGCAGCGAGCTATGAAGGGAGAGGTGGGGGAGCAGGGGGAGCTACAGGAGGGTGGGGGAGCAGATGGAGAACTATTGGAGGGTGGCGATGAGCTACTGGTGCATGAATTCATGTGCAGGGCTATATATATATATATATATTCCCACACTGAGTCAAGTTAACCTAATGGCCTGGGGTCTTAATTTTAGCCTTAAGATCCTTTATGATACTAGAGGCCCAGTGCACAAAATTAGTGCACGGGGGGGGGAACCCTTAGCCCAGCCTTCCCCCTCTCACAGTCTTGGACCCCTCAGTGGATGTCCTACTGATGGCCCCAGTCTGGCAGGTGCCGTGTGTGTGTGTGTGTGTGTGTGTGTGTGTGTGTGTGTGTCCCCGCTGGGGGCCTGTCCCCAGCTGCACTGTGGAGGCTCAGAGAAGGCACCCCATGTGTGTGTCCCTACTGGGGGCCTGCCCCTAGCTGCATTGGAGGCTAAGAGCAGGCACCCCATGTGTGTGTGTGTGAGAGTGAGTGTGTGTATCCGCACTGGTGGCCTGGCCCCTGCTGCATCTGAGGCTCAGAGCAGTTGCCGTGTGTGTGCGTGTGTGTGTGTGTGTGTGTGTGTATCTGTCTATCTGTCTGCTGGGGGCCTGCCCCCAGCCACACTGTGGAAGCTTGGAACAGGCAGCCCTCTGTGTTGATCTCACAGGCTCCTGGCCTCACCTGCATGTTGTTCTCTCCCTTGAGCTGTGGCCAGGGCTGTGTGCTGCCCACAGGCGAGCCAGGCTTGCCTCCTCCCTGATTGCCCAGGTGACTGGGAAGCAGCCCCTGCTGCGGGCTGCCTGTGGGCAGGCCGGGGTTGCCTGCTCTATGATCGCCACAGTGACCTGCGAGCAGGCCTTTCTGGGGGCTGTCTTCTGGCAGTGCTTGCCTGCTCCATGGCAACATGACCTGCTCACAGGTTGCCAAGACAATGTCTGCTGGGCTCACGTTGCCAGGGTGATGCTGCCAGCATCCTGCCCCACCGCTATGGGCACTGTCATCTTTGGTTGCAGAGTGAAAATTAATTTGCATATCACTCTTTTATTAGGTAGGATTCCTATATTTAAAAGGCTTTCCTTTAAGTTTTTATTCAAGTAGATTTTTTTAAAATGGTGAGTGAAACAGAATCAAGGACAAAGTCTTTGGAACCATCACTAGGAAAAGCAATACAAGTTGAAATTTATCTATTAATGAATGACCTTCTTGCAAAGTTTCTTAGGTTGGCTGCATATTATAATTACCTGGAGAGCTTTTAAAAATAAATACATATGCATGGACCCTGTTTCAGACCAATTAAATGGAAATCTCTGGGGGTGGAACTGTGGCCTTAGTAATTGTTTTTCAAGGGTCCCCATATAATTCTAAAGTACAGCCTGGGTTGCAATGAACTGATCAGGTCATTTTTTTCCAGTTCTATTTTCTTCTGTTTTCTTTAAAATCTTATGAGGCCCAAAATAGCTAAGAATATACAAAATGAAAGGATAGACTCTTCAATAAATGGTAATAGGGAAACTGAACAGCCATCTGTAAAAGAATGAAATGGCCACTATCTTACACCATATGCAAAATTCAACTCAAAATGAATTAAAAACTTGAATAGACCCCAACCTATAAAACTACTAGAACAAAACATGCTATAAGTTTAATGATATTATCATAGTGATAATTTTTTTTTGGATTTTACACCAAAAGCAAAGTCAAAAAAAGTAAAAATAATAAAGTGGGATGATTTCAAACTAAAATGATTCTGAACAGCAAAAGAAATCACCAAAAAAAAAAAAAAGAAAAGGCAAGTTATGGAGTGAGATAAATATTTGCAAATTGTACATCTGATAAGGGGTTAACAGCCAAAATACGTAAAGACACAAACAACCCAATAGCAAGAAAAAACCCCAATGTGATTAAAAAAATGGGTGGAGAACCTAATACAGACATTTGTTTCCCAAGAAGACATATAAATGGTTAATAGGTACATGAAGAGATCCTCAGTATCACAAATTATTAGGGAAATTTTATATAATAAAGAGGGAATATGCAAATTGACCATAACTTTGCCACAAAGATGGTGGTGCCCATAGCGGAGACGTGGTTTCTGTAACACAAGATGGTTGCACTCACATTGGAGGCCCAGTTCCTATAATGAGCCTTAACAAGCAATCAGCAGGGGCCTGAGACTGTGCCCCTCCCCCTCAGCTGCCCTTGTGGGACTTGACAGGGGACTCAGGTCACTTCCCCCACCCTGATGCCAGGCTGGGGGAACTTCAGGCCG
>PVJC01054985.1:0-10337 GCA_004026665.1 Murina feae
ATTCCTGACCTAACACATGACCTGGAACATGTTTAGTAATAAATCTAAGTGTGTATCCTGACCCTGTATACTGACCACTTTTGCATTGAACTTTTATTGGTATATGTGTATTTTGCTTCCAAATCTTCCCTTTTGAAGATGAACAAAATCTTAACCTTTTAAAACACTTTAAAAATAATAAATCTTATGTTAATTATAATTTATGATATTATATGTATGCTATGACCATCCACATTAGACTCACCTTGGCCACTTGTTGAATACACTGCTATATTCCTGACAAAACAGGATCTCTGGGAATGGAATCTGCCTTTTAAGCAAGCTCCTTCAATGATTCTCCCAGGCTAAATGCTAACACCCACAGCCCTAGGATGATAAAGGAGAGGGTACCCTTAAGAGTGGAGAAGAGACATTGAGAGATGACATTAGTCCCTGGGAGAAGGCTTGGAGTTCACATCTGTCACCACAGGAAATATTGAAGAATTGGTAGGAAATCTCACTTCCAAGTAAGCTCATATGTTCTTAGTGTCATTCCTTCCCATCCCATCTCAACCCCACTCCCCAGGACACACACACACACACACACATACACACACACATTATATTATTCTGTAATAAGAGAAGATGAGCATTAAAGGAAGGCAAATAATTATTCAATGAATGACAATCATAGCCACCTTGGGGGAGGGGAGCAGATTATGTAGATTCTTGGTTTTTACTCTAAGCAGCATGGAAAGCATTGGAAGGTTTTAAAGATGTGACCTAGCTCACGTTTTTAAAGAACAATTTTGGAGATAAGGAAGTAAGTGTGTAAATCAATAGTTAGGAGGCTATTGAAACCAGGAGATGAGAGGTGAAGGTGGCCTGACTCAGGATGTGGCTGTAGAGGTATAAGAAGTAGACAGATTCTGAACACATTTTATAAATAATGCCAATAGGATTTACAGACAAAATGGAATTAATATGGGGGGAAAGAAGCAATGTGAAGAATGACACCCAGGATTTAAACCTGAGCAAAGGACTGACGGAGTTAACATCTACAGAGATGGGGAGATCCGGGAGGGGCAGGAAGGGAGAATATCAAAAGTGTGTTTGAGGACATGTTAAGTTTTATTTGCCTATTAGATGTCTAAGAAGAGGTGCTGAGAAGGTAACTGGATCCATGAGTCTGGAATGAGATGTGTGTCAGATGAGGAAACATAGACACTTGCCAAAGGACACACAGCTAAAATGTGGCAGAACCGAGGACTCAGCCAGGAGTAAATGACACCGAAACTGGGGTTCTTAACCTCTACACTATACCCCTTCCCCAGTAACCCAGGGTGAACCAGGGCTTGGGAAGGACAGAGTGGAGCTTTTTAGGTTACTGACCCCTGGCCGTGACTATTATTCTCCTGCTTCTGTGTTACCACTAGGTCCGCACATCCTCCCAGCATGTGCTTGCCTTCCAAATAAATCATTTTCCAGATGTTGGGCACCTCACGTTTCTCCGTGCACATGAATCGAGTGGGAGGAAGGGAGAGTTGTTGAGTTTTTTCTCTTTCTTTTCTCCTTTCTTTTTCTTTTCTTTTTTTTTTTTTTTTTGGAAACTGTCCGGGGACTGGGAACAGGGTGTTGCTGCTGGTTGGCAGCAACTGCTACAATCAGAGCTATTTCAAAGCAAAGAACTAATTTACTGCATGAATGACTTTAGCTCAAAAGAAGAAATAAGGACGATCAAGAGTCCTAGGGGAACAGAATAATAGGGTAATTTACACGGGGAGATGAGGGAGATAGGAGAAACATGCAGGGTAATTCTTTTGCATAATCTTTATTTTATATTTTTGTCCTTTTTCCCTTTGCCTCTCTGGAGGCAGAGCCTCAGCTTGGAAATGCTTCTTGGTCAACCCTCGGGTTGATACCTGAAAAAAAAAAAAAAGAAAGAAAGAAAGAAAGGGCAAGGGAGACAGGGCCACTCAGGCTGGGGAAGGGATGGTTACGAGGTGGTTTCCTACAGCCAGCTTCTATTTGGGGGACAATCTATGGGAGACCCCCAGTGAGCCTTGAGATTGATGAGAGACTGCAAAAGATAGCTTCATATGCCCAAATGAGTGCTATGTAGTGAGTAGCTGCTCTCTGTACCACCTACTTGGGCTGGCCCCAAACTAAGAGCTCATGATTACCCCTATTATGCACTGAATGTCTGTGACCCCAATTCATATGTTGAAATCCTAAGTCCCAGTGTGATAGCATTAGAAGATGGGCCCTTTGGAGGATAATTAAGTCATGAAGGTAGACCCCTCATGACTGGCATTAATGCCCTTACAAAATATAGCCCAGATCTCTCTCTCTCTCTCTCTCTCTCTCTCTCTCTCTCTCTCTCTCTCTCTCTCTCTCTCTCCCCTTCCACAGTGTGATGATATAAGGAGAAGAAGGCAGTATACAACCCAGAAGAGGGCTCTGGCCAGGATCCAACCATGCTGGCACTCTTATCTCAGACTTCCAGCCCCCAGAACTGTGAGAAATGCATTTCTGTTGTTCACAAGCTGCCCAGTACATGTTTATTTGTTGTCGGATCCTGAACTAAGGCCACCCGATTCTTCATTTCCCAGCACAGAGGAGATCTGGGCTGGTGGGACTCTTGGAGGGCAGTTAGTCCAAGACCCACACATTCCAAGGCAAGGAAGCCACCAAGGCCTGGGTTCCAGGTCTTACTCCAATGCACACTAGCTATGTGACTTGGCCAGACCCTGGAACCCTGAGTTATTTTATGCATAAAATAAATATTGTCATCTTCGTCATTGACATTTATTGTCTTCCTCCCTGATACTTGTTAGGACCAAATCAGCGGATGCCTGAGAAGGCACTTTGTTCACTGCCAAGCAGTGTATGAATATGAATTACTGTTATTTGTCAGCGAAGGAAACTGAGTCCCAGAGGAGTTCAGTGACTCATCCAAAGTCCCATTACAAGTGAATGGGAAATAAAGGATGGGGCCTAAACCTACAGAGTTCTTTCCAGAGGAGAGATTATGGGGCAGTGGTTACGAGTACGGACTTTGGAGCTGATTGCCTGTCTGCCATTTGTCAGCTGTGGGACTTGGAGTTAGTTAGCTAGCATTCCTGTGACACAGTTTCCCCATCAGCAAAGCGAGGAGAATAATAACACCTACTTCATAGCGTTGTTGTGTGAACTTACAGTATAAGCTAATGTATGTGAAGCATTGAGAAAAATGCGTGCAAATAATGTTTAATAAATGTCAGCTATCATTATTATTTGGGCTAAGCCCAGGAGACTTCGAAGTATGTGGCTATCCCCCTTGCGGATCCTATTCAAGACCAAGAAAGAAGAAATGAAAGTCACGCGCAACAGCAGGAATTCAAGTTAGGCTGTGGTAGAACCTCAGTCCAGTAGAGCTAAAGGATCCTCCTGCCTTAGAGGCAGAAGACCTGAGTTCTGGTCCCAGCTCTGCCACCTAAACCAATCTCTTTGAGGCCCAAGTATCTTGTCTACCCAATGAAGCTAACAATCCTTTCCCAGCTTGTCCCCACCACAGGGCATGGATTATACCAAGTGCGAAGCCTCATAAACTGTAGAGTTCTGTGGACATATTCAGGTTGTTCCTAGCAGTACAGATTGATAAAGTAGGTTTTTCAAGGGAAAGGGGGACTGGGAAGTGTTTAAAGGCATTTTAACATTTCCTACCTGGAAAGTGTTAGAAGACAGAGTTTTGGCGTTGCAGTTCTTTCTAACAGAAGAATGCTCCACTGTGGCCAATGGCCTCCCCAGAGTAGATGTGAGGAAGGTGGGACAGGGTGAGTCAGCTGCCCACTCCAACTCCCTGCAGCAACCATGCAGGTGAGACCAAGCTCCACTGGACATAGCTCTACCTCTTTCAAGGCCCCATACTGAGCACCCTCTCCTTCAGGAAGACTGCCTGGACTTCTCGCATCTTCCTGAGGACACTTTCAAATTCTTTGCATGAATGGTTGATTCTCAACAAACTGGAGTAACAGGACACAGGGGCAGGGAAGGAAGCCACAGAGAGCCCTGAGCCACAAATAAACTGTGGTCAACTCTCCATGATCTGTTATCAGATCTCTGTGGTTGAGGGGACATTGAGCTTAGAGATGCTCACTTCCCAGAAGAAGTTTGAAAACGGGGCAGAGGTTGATGAGTCTGATTTCAGAAATAAGTTAACACTGGGGGTCACAAGACTAGGAATGTGGATGGAGAAGGGGAGGTGGGCTGTTCCAGATGGGGCACAGGGAGGGGCTTATTAGATGCTCCAACAGAATCCCAGACATTCTCACCTCACCAAAGAGGTCTCAACATACACGAGTCCCCTCTGCTAGGTCCCTCTGGGAGAGGTATGCACACGCCAACAATTTAGCCACAGGGAATGCATGCACAGCCCGGGGAATGGTGACCGTGGTTTTACTGGTGCACCTCCCCCATTGTATTACAATTTACTTGTTACCTTTACAACTGCCCTGCCAGTTTGGGAGCTGTTTGGGGGAAGGGGTTGTTTCTCATTTACTTCACACCCCTGGTGGCCACAGGAGCTCAACAAAATTGTGTTGAGCAAATATTTGCTGACTTAGAGATTAGAATGGGTCCTGCGTTGTTAAAAACGTTTCTGGATAGCTGTCACCTGTACCTCCTTGCCTTTCCAAGAAGCAGGGGGCAACCTGAGCCTCCCCCGATGCATTCACCTCTGTCCGAGGGCCTGGATGGATCAGGGAGAAGATCTAGAAGCCCTTAGCAGATGGGGAAGTCGGGGGGGAGGGGGGGTCCGAACTCTAAGACTGATCCAGAGCTATGTTCCAAATACTGACAGAGACCATGACTTACTGAAGCAGGATTTGGAGGAGATGGAGAAGGAAACCCAGGGAGTAATTCAAAGCATCTTGCTCCCTAACTCCTAAAATAAGCATCACTCATCTGACCTGGCCTCTCGGCTCAGCCCTTCTCAGAGGCAGAAACATGGAAAAACTGCCTTTGGCCACACTTCGCTTCCTGGGTCATGATATTCGACTTCTGCCACAGTTTTTATACCCTGACCTTCCCCACCCGAGACCTCTTGGTCCACTCACCATAATTAAGCGGCCACAAAGCCTCCATAAAGCTCCAGTTATTGCCACAAACATAAGAGCGGGAGTTATTCTCCGTTACCTGTACATAAATGTTCCTGCTTAATGTGTAAATGCACCTATTCTATGATTGAATGGGCTCCGGGTTTATGGCTGTGGCTGCTGCGTTGCTGGTGCCCATGGTTTTATGGCCCTAATTCCATAATAAGCCTGCATTTTAATTTTTCTCCTTCTACCCTGCAGCCAGAGTCTCCTGGAGGTGGGGGAAGGGAGAGGGGTCCTGCCCAATCGCTCGAGGCCACCTGTCACAGCAAAATCCTCACCAGAGCCAAACCAACCCACCTGCTCCTCCATCAAAGAAGAAGGTCACCTACCCTGTGGGCAGGAGGCCTGAGCAGCCCAGATGCCCTCCGTGTCGGAGGCCTGAGCTTTGAAAGTACCAAGTTCATCCGTAAATGTGCCAGGGCAGTGGCAGCTGTTCGTGGCCCCAGGAGGTGCCCAAGCGAGGGCAAAAGGAAGGCAGAGGTCAGATAAACAGGTCAGGAGAAGGAGGCCTGCCAGCTGGAGGGCCTGACCCCAGCACAGCATCATTAAACATGTCTATGTAAAAGAGCAAAGGGAGGAGGGTGGCTAACAAGCACTGCCTCTGTCCGTGGTGCTGAGTCATGCTTGTAAACTTTGTCCTGGCTGTTTCTCCTCACTCCGTCTGACTCCTGTCCAACATTCCTTGCTTGTAGTTCCCTTATTGGTGACATTTACCCTATTTTCACACTGCTGCAGAGTAAACAGAATCTGCCGCGTGTCTCACAGTTGATGCGATCGGTTTCAAGTAATGTTGACGATTCTATCACATTTCCAACAAAGTGTTTTCCTCTGGACACCTCGGGGTCTCCTCCTCCAACACCTCATCACTACTCACATAATCTCTACACATGTGCAGAGGCGAGAAGTGGAGAGATGACGGCATCAGCAGGAGCCACTGGGTGAGTAAACCGAGTAACAGCAGGACACCACCCCACCAGCAGATTAACTACTGGAGTGAGCCATCAAACTACCCTCGTGGAGCAGAGAGAGTTGTTTGAACATTTCCTGTTTAAAAATCCTCACCCAAGGATATGTTTCCATTGAGAGAGAGAGAGAGAGAGAGAGAGAGAGAGAGAGAGAGAGAGAGAGAGATCAACTGCCTCCTATACATGCCCAGACTTGGAATCGAACCCACAACCGAAGTGTGTGCCTTGACTGGGAATTGAACCGGTAACCCTTTTGGTGTATGGGATGATGCTTCAACCAACTGAGCCATCCAGCTAGAGCTGAACATTTCCAATTTTTCAAAGCCACCAGTGTGATGAAAACACTCTCACAAGAGGCATATTTAAGATCTGGTGGGCAGGGAGAAGGAGGCAGAAGCCGACACAGCTCCACTCTGCAGAGAAGAGAGGAGAATGGACTCACTCTGAGAGGAAACCTGTGACTGCCAAGACCAGGCTGCAGGTGGGGAAAGACGGGCAATATGAAAGGACTCACTGAGACTCTTTTAGGCCCATTCTGTTCTTGTCCCCAGACCTGCCACCATTCACTTTGGAATGGAAGAACTACGGGGTCTGGGCTGGAAATTATGACCTCCCACGTGCTAGCTGTTGAGTGTGGGCCAGATATTTAATCTCTCTGGGCCTCTGCTTCCACATCTGTAAAGTGCCTGATAACAAAAAATCCCTTTTTACAGGAATCTCATGAGGATTCAATGAGATAATAAATGTGAAAATACTCAAGGTATGATGAGGACTCAGTGAATGGTAGGAGGCCTGTGTGCCTCACTCTTTTCAGATACACTATGAGACTGTGAACACTTCCTCAGAAACCTGAAACGTCAAAGGCCCCTTGAGCTCCAGTTACTGAAGCGCAAACCCTTGCATGCTCTAAAGCCAAGACTAAAGGTGAAAGTGGGCTCTTTGAGGCCAACTCTCATGTTGTTACATTCTGGTGGGAAACCTTAAGGTCATGGATATCAGTCATTGATGATGACTGATATCCATGATATGATTGATAGTCCTTCAATGCTATTCAAATAACACTCTCCATGGAACAGAATGCCCACCCTCATTCCATGAGAGGAGAAGAAAGGGTCATAGGAGTATGTAACCTGCTCTTTTTCTTCTCCATTTCCCATGGTTCTTCATGTCCCTCCCTTCCACATAAACAGGAACATCTGGTGGAAATGGGCATCAGTGCAAGTCCTAACCAATGCAACCAGGGCTGAGCATCACTGTTCAGTGAGAGGGTTGGAGGTGATGTCCTCTAAGCTCCTTCAGCCCTGATCTTGTTATGTACACACTCTGGCTTGCACACGCTGCTTGTACTCTGGCTATGTCATTCTTAGACCTGATTATAGTGTTGGCCACATGTATGTGCAAAACTTGACGACAGGCAAATGGGAAAAGTATGACTAGTCAGGCCAGGTGGAGATTCTCATTGGCCCCAAGGTCTTCACTCTTTTTTTTTCAATCCTCACCTGAGGATTTTTTTTTCTCATTGATTTTCAGACAAAGTGGAAATGGGGGAGGAGACAGGGATTGGAGAGAGAGAAAAACATCAATGTGAGAGAGACACATTGATTGGTTGCCTCCCATACACACACCCCAACCAGGGCTGGGATTGAGCCCATAACCAAGGTATGTGCCCTTGACCAGGAATCGAACCCAAGCCCCTTTGGTCTGTGGGCTGACGCTCTAACCACTGAGAAAAACTGGCCAGTGAGGCCTCAAGGTCTTCAGAACAATGGAGAGATCCTGCCTTCAAGGGGAAGCTAGTTGAGAAGATTCACAAGGATAAAAATCTATAATAATAAAAGCATAATATGCTAATTA
This sequence comes from Murina feae, assembly GCA_004026665.1. Lineage (NCBI taxonomy): Eukaryota > Metazoa > Chordata > Mammalia > Chiroptera > Vespertilionidae > Murina > Murina feae. Next base: position 7,937 of record PVJC01054985.1, read on the forward strand.
GACTGGATGTCCTTCTGGACAAAGCCAGGGCTGCGAGGGAAGCCCAGGTCCCAGGTGCCAGAGGGATGCCAGTGCTGTCAGCCGGGGTAAGGAAGGCCTACTCTTGCACGAATTTCGTGCACCAGGCCTCTAGTAAAAACATAAAAAAGAATATCAGGGGCTAGAAAAGACTTGAGAGATATTATAAATGGTTAATTGAATTAACCAATTACAGTTGGGAAAACAGAACCAAAGGGAGAACCTTCTGAAGTTCTATAGTGACCAGCTGTGCTCTTATGACTCCCAGAGCTTTTTCCCATAACTCAACACACAGCCCAACAGCTTCATGCTGGTAGAAAGAGACATGCTATTTATATGTTTGTCTCCAATTTGAGCTTCTCTGTCCCCAGTGGCAAGGAACAAGACGAGATAATCCTTTTCTCAAGGTTTCCTTGTACAATCTCTGTCAAACAGATTTAGAAAGTGATTCCCTCTCTCTCTCTCTCTCTCTCTCTCTCTCTCTCTCTCTCTCTCTCTCACACACACACACACACACACACACACACACACACACTTTATTACTGGGCTTTCTGAGAGGGACTTGCCTCTTTCCGAGAGAAAGGCCACTTGAGGGAGGTCCCCTCCTTCTTCCCCCCAGTATCCACTTGAATCCTCTTCTGCAGTCATCTTTCTACCTTTGAACTTTACATGTCCCCCATTCGGTCCCTCAAAGTCCTTCAGACCATCCCCCCCTCCGCCCCCATGAAGTCAAGGACACTACATTCCCCACCAATGGAAGAATTCCTTCCCTAAGAGGGCAGCTGTGATATCTTGTCCAGTCGGGCACCCATCCCCATAGGGAGCTGTATCTTCCTCACTGGGTTCATATCCCACAGGACAAGGACTGGTCTCCCCCAGAAAGCAGAGCTCTGCCTCTTCCTCTCACTGCTCAGCACTGAGGAGGTAGCGTGAGCTCGGAGGAGTGGGGTGATGCTCAGAAAACGACACTCAGGCCAGGAGTCCTTTCAGGGAGCAGACACCTGCCTAACAGCATGAAGACAGTGCAACCTCCAAAGCCTGAAATCTCATTCTTACATTTTTACAGGTTCAGGTTCGCATGCTACCTCCCATCCCCCTCATCCCAGCCCAGAAGCATCTCCATTATTCCGTGTGTCAGTGCAGGCAAGCATCTGGGAACCTGGGTGCTCAGCTGCTAACTGGGGCCTGTGGCTTGGAGGGAAGAGGTGGGAAGAGAAGGTGCTCAAGTTTCCTTGCCTGCTGAGCCCGGGACTGGGCTGTCTCTTCACCCCCTTCCCCGGGGCAGTTCCACGTCTGCATGGCTAGAACCCACAGCCCAAGGACTCAGTGTCTGCAGAAGAGAAGGTCCATGAGGTCCCCACAAGCAAAAAGAGTCCATTCTAATTCACTGATGACAAAGGTCGGCTAGTGACCCCAATGTCCCTCCAAGCCACTCATGGTTCTCAGCGCTGGGTTGGGGGAGCCCCCGAACTCTCACCTCTTAAGGACAGAAAGGCTGCCCTGCAGGGGACTTTGGAAATCATGTGGTCTGATCGTCTCATTGTACAGATGCCCAGAGAAATGTGCATGGCATTTAGCATTGACATCCGTGTCTCTGAAACTCAGAGCTCCCAACTCCGGGCAGGAGAGAGGGCGAGAGGCGGCCTGGGAGACTGGGAAGGCCCTGGAGTCACATTGAGCTGGCGTTTGCCTCCTGACCCTGCTTCCTGAAATGCTGGGTTTTTGGGGCCAATCCCTTCACCTCTCTGAGCCTGTTTCCTCTGTTTAACATGGGGCGACAGAGGAATTCAATGAGACAGTGTGTGTGGAAGAGCTTCGTCCATCACAGGTGATCAGAGAAGAGAGTTCGGTCTCTCAGCCTGGGCTTCCTCCAGCTCCTCCTCAGTCCTGCCAGCAAACGTGTCCCCCCACCAGCCTGCAGGGCCTCACCCTCACTTTTCCTGCCGCCATCACTTTTCCTGCACACATGTGGGGAGCTGTGTGCCCCCAACTCCCTTCTCCCAGAGGAAGGGGAAGAGGCGCCGATGACGCCGGTTCTGAGTCCCTTCTGCCTCACTGCTTCATTCATTCGTTTATGTCTTTCCACTCTTATCTTCCAGGCAGCCAGAGTCTTCCTAGAACTAGTGAGGCCCGGAGGAGAACGAGGGTGGGGAGGAAGCTGGCAAGGTCAGGCAAGCGAGCGGGTCTCTCTGTTCCCAGGAAATGAATGCAATTTCCATTCCTTTCCACAGGACACTGGGTCCACGAGCAGCAGCGGCCAAGGTGTTGCCGTGGTGAGTAATGGCCCCAGCAATGGCTCTGCCCTCGGCTTGTACCTCATGCCCTAACCATGAACTTGGGGCCAACGAGTTGTGGGGGTGTTGAGGGGGGTGACACCTTCAAC
>PVJC01054986.1:0-10324 GCA_004026665.1 Murina feae
ATGAATAAAATATAGAATAAGAAAGCATGGAAAAAACCTAAAAAAGAAAAGAGAAAGAGGAAAAAGTAGAATAAGAAAAGAGAGAAATAAGAGGTATGAAAGACAAAAGAAAAAAATTTGAAATAGGAAAGAAAAATGTATTTTTTTAAATGGGGTTCACCTCTGCAAATGTTTGTGGCTGCTGCAACCACCCTTCGGATTTGCTGTCTGTGGAACTCAGTGGATTTTGCATAGATGTTGTCTGAATCTGGCCACTTAGTTGTGGGAGGCCCCCTGCCAGGGAAGGGCCAGGGCTCTCTTAAGTGTTGTTGACTGACTCAAGGCCTTGCGCATAACCCTTCCAAAGGTGAGAATGCCTTCAGCTCAGCTCTTCAAAGCCTACGTGCCTGGGATGGGCTTTTATTATGTAAATCCAGTCAAGCACTGGGAATACCTCCCTTATTTTATGTTTTGGGTGAAACCTGATTTCTCGGGGAACTTGGACTATAAAATAAACACGCTGCTTTGGCTTGGCGCTCTGTGCCTCTCCGCCAGAAGAGGAGAGGAGCCCACTCTGACCCAGCTTTTTTTTCTATTTCTGTGTCTGTCTTTCATTTTCTCAGTCCCAAGGCGCCCCCAAGGAAAAGAACCGGTTCATACTCTCTTTCTCCGTGCGGGACGTGGAGAAGGGAGCCCCACGCCCCCCGACACACTTAGTGTGCTGGTCCTGGGTCTCCCTGGAGGTTCTCTGGTACAAACTAAAATCAGTTGCTGGCCCTGCCTGGCTCTCAGCACCCTGACTGCAGCTCTGCGGGGCAGATCCCCAAGAAGTCTGGTGGGTGGGGCCTCTATGGTTCTTGGGTCTGGCACCTCGAATGTCCCTGCTCTGATCTGCTCTTCCTTTCCCCAGGGAACTGCACTTGGGAGGGTATCTCTGACCTGGCCATGGTGGTTTACAGACTCACGTGGGGGGTGGTCAGGCCCATGGCTTGTACGAAGGAGGGCTGGCTCTTCTTCTTCCGAGGGCTGCTCTGGCTGCACTCACTGGGGAGCTCAGCGCTGGTTCCCTGTAATGCAGCCGAAGGACCCAGCATAGGCCCACCTGGCTCTGGAGGAGCCCACACAGTTGCAATGTCTCAGCTCTGCCTGGTGCCCTGGTACTTGGCCGCTGCCTCACCAACGAGGAGGGGAAATCAAGGAAGAAAGAAATCAGCCTTGCTTGGCACTCCAATCTTCCTGTGCAGCTGGTCCACACTGGGTGGGGTCTCCACTGAGGCTCAGCTTGGTCCTCCACAGTCAGACTGAGCAATACAGGGTACAGCCTTCCAGCCCAGCACAGCAGCCCCCTCTCAGGGCACAGCAGAAGCACAGACCCCGCAGTTGCCCATGTGGGGGAGGGATGGCTCTCTTGTGCTTCAGGTGGGCAAGGTTGATCCCCTTTCTCAAGCCGCACTTTCCAGCCCCCATCCGGTTCTCTGCCCAAAGTTCTTACAGAGGATGGAGGCCCCCTCAGAGTCTCTGCTGAGTGCACCAATCAGACGCCTCCACTGGCCTGTGCCGCTTTGCCGCATGGCCTTTACCACAGACACAGTTCAGTATGAACTTCCCAGGCTGGTGTAACAAAGCACTCACTTTTCACCTGGGATAATGGAGGCTGCGTCTCTCCGGTGGACAGAAATCTCAGGGATTCCCACTGCCCAATCCTACTGGGCTCCCTCCCCTTCCCTTCTCTGTTACTCTGATTGAGATCCCTGAATGGGGATGAGACCCCAGTGTCAGGGGCCGGGGGCTACACTGTTGAAAAACCCGTGTGGCTCCCCAGCCTGTGAGTTGGCTCACCCTCTCCATGGCTCCCTGCTGTCAGTATTTCAGACCAGCTACACTGCCAATTGCTCTGCAATTGAGCTGCAGGCCCATCCGGGGTTGGGAGCAGCCGTCTTGGAATCTCCCTGTCTGCCTGTTGACTTAATTCTCTGCTTCCAAGAACCTAATAGATTTGTTTGACTTCTAGGTATACTTTTAGATCTCTTCAGTTTTCCCTCATTTCCCATGCCTCTTATTTTACCTTACAGACCACAGATTATCCCATGTTTGCCTATGTTAAATCAATACTTTGAAACTTTCAAATGAATTTCGTTTTAATAATTTTATGTGACATACACAATTTAAAATTTTTCTTGCTGCTTTTGTTCTGATTGCTCCATGTTCATAGCAACCCATCCTTGTTGCATTGATGCATGTGAGTCTAAGGCTCATGATGGCAATTCATATTGGCGAGGGTCATTTCAGGGGAAAAACTCACTCCCTTTTCCAGATATTAAGCGTTCCAATTTTATTTAGTTCATTTGACTAGCTACAACTCTGCTTTGTGATTTTAGTGGTTGCTTTAGGGATTCTATTATGTTTCATTTACCACAATTTACTTACAAATGATATTATACCACTTCACAGATAGTATGAGAACATTATAATACTATACTTTCATTTTCTTTTCTTCTTTATTTTATTATTATGTTTATTCCTTTTTAAAAAATATATACTTTATTGATTTTTTGCAGAGAGGAAGGGAGAGGGATAGAGAGCCAGAAACACTGATGAGAGAGAAACATCGATCAGCTGCCTCCTGTGCACCCCCCACTGGGGATGTGCCTGTAACCAAGGTAGATGCCCTTGACCGGAATCAAACCCGGGACATTTCAGTCCGCAGGCCAACGCTCTATCAACCCAGCCAAACAGGTCAGGGTTGTTTATTCCTTTTTTAAAAAAATAAGTCCTTGTTGTTTAAAGTATTACATATGTTCCTTTTTCCCCTTCACTAACCTCTTCTAGCCCGCCCCCACCCCACCCCAGGCCTTCACCACCCTGTTGTCTGTGCCCACGGGTTATGCATATATGCAAACCAGTTCTTTGGTTGATCTCTTCCACCCACCCACCCTGCCCTGCCTTCCCTCTGAGACTTCATAGTCTGTTCTTTGCTTCTATGTCTATGGATCTATTTTGTTCATCAGTCTATTTTGTTCATTAGATTCTACAGATGAGTGAAATCATGTGATACTTATCTATCTCTTAACTGGCTTATTTCGCTTAGCATAATACTCCCCAGGTCCATCCCTGCTGTTTCAAACGGTAAGAATTCTTTCTTTATTACAGATGTGTAGTATTCCATTGTGTAAATGTAACCACGGTTTTCTAATCCATTCATCTGCTGATGGGCACTTGGGATGTTTCCAAATCTTAGCTATTGTAAATTGTACTGCTATGAACATAGGGGTGCATATATTCTTTCTGATTGGTGTTTCTGATTTCTTAGGACATAAGCCTAGAAGTAGGGTCACTGGGTCAAATGGCAGCTCCATTTTTAACTTTTTGAGGAAACACCATACTGTTTTCCATAATGGCTGTACCAGTCTGCATTCCCACTAGCAGTGCAGAAGGGTTTCTTTTTCTCCGCATCCTCTCCAGCACTTGTCATTTGTTGATTTGTTGATGACAGCCGTTCTGACAGGAGTGAGATGGTACTCATTGTCGTTTTGATTTGTCTCTCTCTGATGATCAGTGACCTTGAGCATTTTTTCATATTTCTCTTGGCCTTTTGTATGTCCACTTTGGAGAAGAGTCTATTTAGGTCTTTTGCCCATTTTTAAATTGGATTGTTCGTCTTCGTTTTGTTAAGTTCCTTATATATTTTGGAAGTTAACCTTTTATCAGATGTATCACTGGTGAATATGTTCTTCCATGTAATGGGCTTTCTTTTCATTCTCTTGATGGTTTCTTTTGCTGTGCAGAAGCTTTTTACTTTGATGTGGTCCCATTTCTTTATTTTTCCTTCGTTTCCTTTGCCCTAGGAGATGTATCTGTAAACATATTGCTACGAGAGCTGTCTGAGATATTGCTGCCTATGGTTTCTTCTAAGATTTTGTGGTTTCCCGACTTATATTTAAGTCTTTTATCCATTTTGAGTTTACTCTTGTGTATGGTATAAGTTGTGGTCTAGTTTCATTTTTTTGCATGTATCTGTCCAATTTTCTCAACACCATTTATTGAAGAGACTGTCTTGGCTCTTTTGTTAAATATTAATTGAGCATAACAACTTGGGTGGATTTATGAGATCTCTGAAATGTTCTGTTGATCCATATGCCCAGGCTTTGGGCCTCTATCTTCTGAGGGAACAGCCCCTCCTGCAGCCCAGCGCTCCCTCCTCTCTCCACCAGCCTGCTGCCCCTGGGAGCTGGCTCCCCTCCCCTCATGACCTCGCCCTTCCTACTGGTCTCCAGGTGTCCTCTGTCCTTCACTGATATGTCTCCTCCTCAGCTGGACCTCAGGTGGGAATCCCAGGTGAACGTTCTCCCCCTTAGTTCCATTTCCAGTCTGGCCTTGGGACGAGGTGCACGACAGGTCTGCCTATTCAGCTGCCATTTCTAATTCAGTCTATATTTATTCTTTTTTTCAAATTCTTTATTGTTGAAAGTATTACATATGTCTATATTTATTCTTTATTATACTTTTCTTCTATCTGCATTATAACCCCCCAAAACTGTTCCAGGTTATATGATCTTAGATCCTAGATTGTCTGATCCATTTTCTTAGACTACAAGTTAAATCCCTCAACTCAACAAAACAAAACCCAACAACCCTCTGTTCAAACGTGGACTTGGACAAGCCCCAGCTCAGAAAGCCTGTGCTGGTTAAAGGCGAGGGGGTCCTGGCTAAAATGAAGCACAGCCAGGAAATTCATGTGCACGTTAGTATGGGTTCTTCATGGTTTCAACAATGTGCGTTCACTTAGGTCTCAAAGAGTTCTAAGAAAGCTGCTGGGACTAAACTGATAGATTTGAAGAGTCATTATAAATTATTTTTCATGTGGAAAGTAAACACCTAATGTAGCACACAGCTTTGCATTCTGTGATGAATAATGATGGCTCACACATATAGTGCTTACAGTACGCCAGGCATTGTGATTGATATATTTCTATATACATACATATATTTTTTCAACTTTTTCTTCCATGTAAAGTACTCCATTTACAACAGTGAAGTGAAAATTGCTATATATGGCAATTCAGAAACTGTTTAACTTGAAAATGTAATCAATTTTGAGGATGGTACGCATCTTGTTATATTGCTTTGCTGCATTGCTTATACCAGGGTTTATAAAAAAAGAATTTAGTTTTCCTCTCAGGTGAATACTAAATTTCTTTCTCTCTTTAAAAAAGAAAAACATTTGTGTTTTATTATTTCAACAAGTTCTCATTTTATTGTTTCAGCTAGTCCTGATAAATTTTACTTGTTATGGTTCATATCATTTTTATGATAAGCCATCAGATTCTCAAGTAAATCCTGACAGGAGCAGGGCTGGAATTTCAGGCATGGTACATTGTTTGTGGAATGTGTGCCCCCTAGAGGGAAAAGGTCACAGGTCACCCATCCTCATTTAGTAGAACAGAAGCAGTTCCCAAGCGCACCAGTGAGGGACCTCGGAGCACGCCTGTGGAATGTCATAGCCCAGGTCCCGGAGGACAAGACCATGTGAGGCAGCAGCCCAGGCTGGGGCACAGACTCTGAAGAAAGTGGTGGCATAGCACTTCCAAAGACCAGATGGGACCAGGGAGCAGCCCAGCCCAGCCATCCAATCAGGAGGCTGCTGGGCTGTCTGCATGGGTCAGAAGACTTTTCTATCTCACTGTCATGGTGCATTCAGCTACACCCATGCTCCTAGACAATGTCTTAAGGAAGAGGTGAAATCTGAAAAAAAAAAAACCAACAAACCAAAACGCAAAAAACACCCATTTAGAGCTCATATTAAGCTTATTAAATACTCAATAAGAGTAAGTAAAATATACAGTATTATAGTTAACTAGAGGTCGGATGCACAAAAATTTGTGCACTCGGGCGAAGGGGGGGTGTCCCTCAGCCCAGCCTGCGCCCTCTAGCAATCTGGGACCCCTCAGGAGATGTTCACCTGCTGGCTTAGGCCCACTCCTCGGAAGATCGGGCCTAAGCTGGCAGTCAGACATCCCTCTGGCAGCCCGGGGGCCCTCAGGAGATGTCCACTTGCCAGCAGGGAGCAGGCCTAAGCTGCAGTCGGACATCCTTAGCTCTGCTGAGGAGGCAGAAGAGGCTCCCGCCACCACTGCTGTGCTGGCAGCTGTCAGCCTGGCTTGTGGCTGAGCAGGGCTCCCCCTGTGGGAGTGCACTGACCACCAGGGGGCAGCTCCTGCATTGAGCATCTGACCCCTGGTGGTCAGTGTGTGTCATAGTGACCAGTTATTCCCAGTGGTTCTGCTGTTAGGGTCAATTTGCATATTACCCTTTTATTATATAGGATAGAGGACTGGTGCATGGGTGGGGCCGGCTGGTTTGCCCTGAAGGGTGTCCCGGATCAGGATGGGGGTCCCGCTGGGATACCTGGCCAGCCTGGGTGAGTGGCTGATGGCTGTTTGCAGCGACGCTGGCTGGAAACTGGTATCTGAGATTTATTTAACTTCTAAAGTTGAAACTTTGTTGCTTTAATCGGAGCCCAGGTCGGGTTGCCCCTGACAACCCAGGCTCCCAGCACTTCCTTGAACCCAAGGCTGAAAGCAGGTATCTCGGGTTTATTTATCTTCTATAATTGAAACTTTTTTGCCTTGAGCAGAAGCCATAGCCAGCCTAGGCAGACAGGAACCTTAGCTTCCTCCATCGCCGGGGCAAGCCTCCTGCTTGTTCCAGCTCCGTGGCTTCTGGTCGCCATCTTGGCTGGGTTAATTTGCATATAGTCACTCTGATTGGCTGGTGGGCGTGGCAATTGGCTGGTGGGCATGGCTTGGGTGTAACCAAGTGAGGGTTAATTTGCATATTACTCTTTTATTAGATTAGATGACACATGCTAAGAAAAAAATAGAGCAGCTGTGGGGGATAGGAATGGGCAACTTTGGGAACAGGGTAGTCAGGGAAGGCTCCAGTGAGAAGGTAACATTTGAGTGGAACCTGGAGGTGCTGAGAAGCATGCCAGGCAGCCTCTTAGAGAAGAGCATTGCAGACAGCTGGGCACTGGGACCAGACTGTTGAGAAAGACTAAGGAAGCCAGTGAGGAAGGAATGAGGGAGGGAGGAACAGGGACAGCCCTGGGAGCAGAGGGTATGTGGAGAATGGAGGGCCAGGTCACAAAGAATCTGGGGGCCACTGGAAAGATGTTTGTGTTCTCTATAGATTCGGACAATTACAGAGTCTGTTAACGGGACAGAAGGAAAAGATGTCAGTTGAATTTTTAAAATTTTTATTTTATGTTTTTAAAGATTTTTTTAGAGTGAGAGGTGGAAGGGAGAGAGAAAAAAACATTGGTGTGTTGTTCCATTTATTTATGTTTTCAAATGTGCCCTGACTGGGGAGCAAACCCTCATCTCGGCATATAAGAACAGTGCTCTAACCAACTGAGCTACCTAATCAGGGCGTGAGTTGGATTTTATTTTATTTTAAATATATTTTATTGATATTTTACAGAGAGGAAGGGAGAGGGATAGAGAGCCAGAAACATCGATGAGAGAGAAACATTGATTAGCCGCCTCCTGCACACCCCCTACTGGAGATGTGCCCTCAACCAAGGTATATGCCCTTGACCAGAATCGAACCTGGGACCCTTCAGTCCGCAGGTCGATGCTCCATCCATTAAGCCAAACTGGTCAGGGTGTGTGAGCTGGATTTTAAACGCATCATCCCGGTTGCCATGTTATGTTGAGTGTAGACTTAGCAGGGCAAGGACAGAGGCAGAGAGAGCAGGTAGGGGCAAATAATACTAATTTAGCTTCAAGATGACGGAGGCCAGGACCATGGTCATAAAAATTGGTTGGTGTAGGAATATATTCTGATGATGGAGCCAGCATGTTTGCTGAGGGATTGATGTGGCATGTGGGAGAAAAGGAGGAGTCCAGGGTAACCTCAAAGTATCTGGCCTGAGCAGTATTTACTGAGATGGAAAAAATGGTGGGGGGAGGAGGCTGGAGGAAAGGTCAGCAGTTGTGTTTTGGGCATTTTTAAGTTGGATATGCCCCTCAAAAATGCAAGTGGAAATGTTGAAGGTGTCACTGACGACATGCCACTGGAGCTTAGGGGAGGGATCCAGCCGCAGATGCCATTAGGGTATTGGTCTATAGGTGGCGCTCACAGAAGCAAGACTGCATGCCGTTCCCCAAAGAACGAGACATTCCGACTTTCAGGAGATCAAGGAAATAGAAAAGGAGTTGGAAAGAGAATGGCCAGTGTGCTAAGCAGCAGGAAGCCGGGGGAATGCCAAGCCAAGAAAGTGTTTCAAGAAGATGAGGGTCAAATGCTATTAATAAGTCAATAAGATTAAAATTTATAACGGAGCCTGGGGATTAGAACCATGGAAATCACAGAAGACCTTGCTAAGAACAGTTTTCATGGAGAGTTAGAGTAATAGGGAACTCGAGGTCAGTGAAGATGGTGGAGTGAGGACTTCTGAAAACTCTCTGCTTCCTGAAGGCAATGAGAAAACAAACTGGTAAAATGGTCAGAATCGACTCTCTAAGAACCGTGGAAATTAACCGAAGTCTTGCAGCAACCCAGGGAGCATTTATGTAAGAAAAGCAGCCAAGTCTCAGGAACAGAAGGATTTTGAGCTTGAACTTGCCCTGTTCTCATCTCTTTCTCTCCAGCTTTTCAGAAGCCTTAGAAACCTGCAGCCCGGGGCCATCGGGAAGGGCGAAGGGAAGGGGCACGGCTTCAGCTCCCCGCCTCAGGGAATTGTCATTATTGCCACGTCTGGGGGTTCCCGGAAGGTGGAAGGCCCAGTTAAAGGATGTCTTCATTGACCGGATTCAGAGCTGATCCCGTGAGAAAAGAGCCTGTGCCAAGAGGTGTTTGTTAAAAACGTTTAGAGGCAATTGTCTGATGTCACAATCGCACAAAGTTGAGGTAAACCGTAGGCTAACAAAATGGTTGATGAGGGAAAGCTGGAAAGTGAGATATCCACAGGGCTTTGAAAAGCTCCACCAGCTCCCTGGGGATCTAGAAGGCTATGCAGGTGCGCAGGGCTGTGTCCATGCTCAGGAAGGACCTGGCTCTCACGTCTGGCCGCGCATCAGCAGGAAGCGAAGGCTAAGGTCATCTGCCAGATGTGTGGGCGCATGCCCCAATAGATGTGCAGAGCCGCTGGCAAAGATTGGGAGACTCCTCATTGGAAATCTCTCTCCAGTCAGTAACTGACCAGTAAGCAAATCAAGCAGAGGCCTAAGTGGCCACACACAACCAAGGCTATAGACAGAACTTGTTCAGAAAAGCTGTCAAACACACAGTAACGAAAACAAGCGAAACAAGAACAAACCCGCGAGAGAGAAAAATCTGATTTCCGGGGTTGCCCCATTACTTTGTTATTTAAAATGTGCAGTTTTAACCAAAAATTGTAAGACATGCGAAGAAACAGGACATGTGGCCCACACATCCGAAAAAGTTAATAGAAAAAGTCCCTAAGGAAGCGTAGACATTGGACCTTCTAGACAAAGACTTCAAATCGGCTGTGTTAACATGTCCACACAACTAAAGGAAATCGTGTCTAAAGACACAGAGAGCCCTAACCAGTTTGGCTCAGTGGATAGAACATCGGCCTGAAGACTGAAGGGTCCCGGGTTCGACTCTGGCCAAGGATATGTACCTTGGTTGTGAGCTTAATCCCCAGTAGGGGGCATGAAGGAGGCAGCTGATCAATATTTCTCTCTCATTGATGTTTCTATCACTCTATCTAAAATTCCCCTTCCTTTCTCTAAAATTCCCCTTCCTCTCTCTAAAATTAATAAAATATGTTTTTTAAAAAAGAAATAAAGAAAAGTATGAGAATGAAATGTTACCAAATAAAGAACAATAAAGAGGTATAAACTGCAAAAAAAAAAGGTTCAATAGAGTATGACAAGAGGTAAATCGATCAGAACGCTTACTATAGTGAGGGGGACAGAGCATTGGTTTCCAGGGCTTGCAGGCAGGAATGCTTGTGGGGTAATGAACTCATCGGGATCCTGACTGGGCTAGTGATTACAGAAATCTATGAATGTTTTAAAATTTGTGGAACTGTACCTCCAAAATAAGCCAGTTTTACTGTGTGATGATTGAAAAATAACGTTCAAAAACATCAAATACTGATCATCTAAACTAATAAAAGCATAATATTGAAATTGACCATTTCTTTGGGACGCCTAAGCCACGCCCACCAGCCAATCAGAGTGGCTGTATGCAAATTAACCCAGCCAAGATGGAGGCTGGCAGGGCGGCTCTGCACTGGGAGCCTCTGCGGCCAGCACAGCTGTGCCAGATGTGTCAGCTCAGTAGGGGGGTGTCTGGCCTGGGGCCTCCTCGGGGC
>PVJC01054987.1:0-10332 GCA_004026665.1 Murina feae
CACGAAAGCCCTGCAGGACTGAAGCAAGTCCTGCTCTACAGGAGGGTCATGCACAGCACCTCTCCCACTGTGGTTCAGCTGGTCTTCACATCCAATTGGCTTATAGGTCAGTTCCACCCACTGATGCCAACAGCAATCAAGGCACAAATACAACAGGACTGAGCACACAGCCCACTCAGGTACCCCTGGAGGGCCCAGCTCAGGTGACTGAGAAGGCTGTGCCACTAGGCCCTGTGGGACAGCAATGATACAAGGACTCCACCTAGTCAGGAGACACAGAAAATGAACCTAGTACCTAGAAACAAACCAGGGAAGCAGCCACGTGCAGATACAAAGGAATGAATTGTGAGTGAGCCAACTATTGCACAGAGTTCAAAACAATGGACATAAGGTTGCTCAAGGATGTTAATGAGACCTTCAGGGATATAGTGAAATAAGACCCTAGTGAGAACACCAAAGACATGAAAGAACCATAAAGAAGCTTGCAAGGTGTCGCTGTCTCTGTGCTGTTTGCAGCAGGGAGGGAAATGTAATAGCATTGGGCACAAGACCTCACAAGGGGCTGCGGAAGCAGCATCTCCTGCATTTGAGCCTGCCTGGAAAAGACAGGGCTACAGAAGAGGAGACTCACCAGGCCTCAGAAGGCCTTTGGATAGTGTTCCTTTCTTTCAGGCTGTTGTCTGGGAAGAAGGGGGAAGAATGGCTGACTTTTAATGACAAGTCTTGGAATTTGGCCAGGGAATAGGGACCATGTACACTTCGGGGCTGCAGGGGCCAGACGTTAGCTCCTGACCCCGGAGGCTCTCACTTCCCTTGGCTTGGGTGGTCACTCACATGGACAGGCCTTGGTCAGACAGAAGACAGGTGACGTTTTCAAGATGGCTGCACTGCTCAACAGAAACCATGGGCCCTGTGTCCTGCGAATGTGACAGTTTACAGGCAGAGGCACCCTCCCTGTGTGGGGCAGGCTGACAGGGAAGTGTGCAGTTGTGTGGGTCAGAGGAGAGGTGTTCCATGCCAGGGAGGGTGCTAAGGCCTGGGTGTGTGGAGGCAGGTGCATCCCCCAGCACCCTGCATGGGTTGCACTTGGGAAAGGGAAAAGGACAAAACTGTGTCAGTAGGCAAAAGTTTTGCTTGCGCACAGCCAACCACAGAAGCCAATCAGACCATTCTAGAGGAGAGGAGACCTCAACAGAACGACGTTTATTTCCATGTCAAGCAAGGGTGAAACGTGAAACTCATCCCCAAAGGAGGCAAGAGCATGAACAGAACTCGCCTTTTGTTAACGTGGGGGACTGGCGTGCCTGTCTCCATTCCAGTTTTCACACTCTGCTTTTGGCCAGGAACTTGGTGTGTGAAAGTAGGTCCACTACCTCAGGAACCTTGGGCTGCAGGTGCTAGGCTCATACACCAGGGCTGTGAGTGAGGGGTGGGGCTGTGCAAGGTGATGCCCACTGTCCTCTCTGTGATTGGAGGAGACTTTTCAGGAGCCTACCCAAAGGCAGCAGGCTGAGCCTGACAGGCACCTTCTGTACCACTTGCTCACATGACAAGAGACTGCTCATGAGCCCACTGTGCACCCACTCAGCACAGCCAGGTCCCGAATGCGTGCGCAGGTGAGCAAGCGGCTTGCCTGGACACCGAAGGTTCTGCACCATCTGCTCTTTCACAGCACCAGTCTCAGGGCCAGGGCACATCCAGAGTCAGGCTGTGTTGGGAGACAGAGGGGCTCCTAGGGGCCATGCAATTCCTCTTAGTTCTGCCAGGAAGCTAGGCAGCCTTTAACTGAAGGGCACCTGGGGCCACAGAGTGCACCCCAGGGCCTTTGCAGCAGGCAGGACAGGGCAAGCAGGATGGCCCCGAAGGCAAGATTGTGTGTGTGGGTGTGTGTGTGTATATATATATATATTAATGATTTTCTACAGAGATGAAGGGTGAGAGATAGAAACATGGGTCAGCTGCCTGCTGCTCTCCTCCTACTGCGGATGTGTCCGCAACCCAGTTCCATGCCATTGACCAGAACCAAACCTGGGTCCTCTCAGTCCGCAGGCCAATGGTCTATCCACTAAGCCAAACTGATTAGGCTGGCCCAGGAGTCTTTTAGCGTCACCTCAGTGCAGGAAGGTGGTGATGCCCAGGACATATGGGCACAGGAGGTTTAGAAGGCAGCTTTGGAGCTGGAGCAGGAGGAATTCAGGCAGGTGGGGGAGGCTTGACTTTTGAGGTGAGGTCTGAGGCAGGCGAGGGAGTTTGGCTGGGTCATGAGGTGGGAGGGGGAGGACTGGGTGACTGCAGAGCAGTGTGTGCAGGGAAAGGTGCAGCAAGGGACCCAGAGTGAGGAGCAAGGGGAAGACAAGGAGGGCCTGAGGGAGGAGTTGCCTGCACAGGCTCAGTTTGTCCTGCAGCCAGAGGGCCTTCTGCTGGTGGTGCCAGGGTAGGGAACATGGGAAGGGGAGGAGGTTTTCCCAGATCTGCAGGTGGGGAGGCAGGAGGATGTAGCTAGTGAAGAGCTGAGGCTGGAGTCACAGGCTCCTGGGGTCCTGCAAGGGAATGAACACCAGGAGGAGGGGTGGTTGAAGGAGGAATTGATTGCAGGGCAGCACTTTATCCCCAAGGGTGAGAGACAGTGGAGCAGGTGGGAGAGCTGGAGCCTCAGTCAGAGGCCAAAGTAAAGCCAGGAGAAGTGGAGTCAGTGCAGCAGCAGCAGGCCCAGTCAGGACCCAGGACCAAGTTCACCTGGGCTCGCTGGAGGTGCTCCAGGCCCTTCAGTTGGAGATGAAGCCCGTGAACAAGCAAGCCAGCAGGGCCTTCTCACGGCTCAGACGCAGGAGTTGGCAGAGACTCAAGCCCTATTTTGAACTGAGAAGCTTCGATATCCGGCGTATCCCTGGATTCTGGCCCACAGCTGTATCCTTGAGGGTAGATGTGCGGGACCACAAGGTGCATGGGACAGCCCAGAGGAACGGAGTCAGCGGGGAAGGTTCGAGTAGAAGAGATACATAGAGGACAATCTCGGGGCCCCAGTCTGGCCCAGGATCCTGGAGATGCCCTCTTTCTTACATAGGCACCACAGACGCAGTACCTGAGGGTCCAGGTGCAGAGCTGAAGTTCAGAGGCACACATAACCCTGGCTGTTCCCCACAGATAGGGCTTTGTTGCATGGGTTCTTCTGGGATCAACTGACACTGCCCTAAAAGCTGTATGTATGTCCAACTCCTCAGTCAGAGGCAGGAATGTGTGATGTGTAACCTGTCCAGCCCTCAGCACAAAACAATCTGGTAGGCATCAGGGTCTGTCAGGAGTCAGAGTGGTGCTGTGCCCCTTTCTGTCTTTGATGGAGAAGGAGTGGCCTTAGAGGAAGGCCAGGCCAGGCCAGGCTGCACTTTCTAGCCAATCCATGCCCAGCAGCCAGGTGGAGGCACCTTGACGCTCAACCACCCAGAGTTGTCAGCCATGATCAGCGTCCAAGATGAAAACATGCTTGGCCACATGATTGATTTGAAGGTCACGCCGCCCACTCCAAGGAGCAGTGGAGGGCACCTGGGGAAATGGCCAGTCCCTGAAAACAGCTAAAGGCTGGTGCCCTGGGCTGTGTCTTCACTCTCTGGATCCACTTCCTTTCTGCAGGTGAGGGAAGTCAGGCATCCTTGGGGTTGCTGCGCCATCAGCCTGTGCATCTGAAGTAACCCCACTTCCACAACCATGTGATTATGAAGGAGTATCTCATCACCCTCACAGGTAAGAGGAGGCTCCCTGCATGGGCTGCAGCTGGTGGTGGGCAGGGTTGGAAGGCAATGCGCCACTTGTCACGTACTCCTCTCCTGCAGAATACAGTCTGTTCCGTGCCACTTCCATTCAGTGGTACAAGCATTGTGAAAGGGAGGCCTACAGTCCAGGGAACTGGGACAGAAGCCTCACTTTCCTCAACTGGTTCTCTGACCACAGTGTGGCAGGATCTGGCAGTATTGTAGAGGTGGGTCATCACTGGTCATGCCAGCATACGGCTTCGTGTGTTCGCCTGCTACAGGGGCTTGTATTCTGGTCTATGTCCTCTCCTGACCCAGCCCTATTTGCCCTACCAGATCATTAGCAAGAACCTGTGGCTCAATCCCCTGAAGTACTATGGCAGGACCCTGGCCCCATTGGGGGGGCAGGACGGGTGAGGAGGGCTGCACTGGATCTCCCCCAATGTGCTGCCAGGTACCTGGGCCATTACTTTTCTCTCAAAGGGACACCTAGATGCTTGGAGGATTACAGCCTGTGACACCAGGTGCTCAGGGTGTGGGTGTGAGACAGGAACTACCAGCACAACAAGGGCACTGCAATTCCACTTCAGGCAGGGACGGCTTAGGCAGGAGGAAGGAGTGAGCATGTCCACTGTCCCTCATAATCAAAGCAGATATAACTTGAGCCACTCCTTTGAACTCTCCCTCTAGACTGCCCACTGCACCCTCAGGCCTTCCAACCTGCCCCTCAACAGGGCTGGCATGAAATGTTCTTCCTGTACTCCTTTCCACAGGTGTCTGCCAATCTTCCTCATGCAAATGCCTAGGCTGTTCTGCTGCCATGCCATGCTGCTTTATTGCTGGTCACCACCATCACCTATTTTCCTAATGTCTCCTCTCCTCCCAGGGCCAGTGGGAGAGGCCTGCTCCCTATCAGTAGGTTAGGGTGAAAAGTGTCCGCCACAGAACTGGAGGAATCCATGGGGATCCCAGTTGCCACAGTGAGGTGAACAATGGTTTTGCAGCCTCGTTGGATGTCCCCCAATCCTGTTATCTATTTAGGCTTTCCAAGGAGAATATGAAAATTGTTTATCCTCCTTAAGTGGAAAACAGGGCAGCATGCCATGAAGAAGTAAAGCACTTTCTTAATTTTGTATGCAGTTCACTTCAAAGACTTTATTTACTTATGTTCAAAGACACATTGGAAAATTTAGGGCCATGAATATAAATCACCATGGAAACACATTCTTTTACATGTTTGTAGTAAAATCAGACAAGAAGTTTAATACTGTGGAAAACTTTATCTGAAAATTTTAACAATGCAAATGTTCAATGTAAACTTTTTAAACATATTGTAATTAAATTAACACTTAGGAAAAACCCTTAAATAATTCAAACTTTGCATTCTATCCAGAAATTTTATAAAGGAACCTATAATTTTACCTTCTTTCCCAGACTTACCATTTACTTTTACTCATTCTTAAATGAGGAAAGACAATTTCTTTACAAATTAAATATCATCCATACCTTAGCATTATGTTTAATTTCAGTGCCTCTGTCACAGGGGCTTCCACTGTGACTCCTCCAGAGGAGCCCAATAGTTTAGCTACTGTAATGCATGCTTTGTTCTCTCTTGCAAAGATGGTGGATCCTACAATCTCTGCCAGTACCATGTTCGGGACCTCTTACAGAGGTGCCCCATTGGCTGGTGCAGTATTGATCGTGCCCCCCATGATATCCATCTCCTGTGCGTCTATAATAATCATCAGAGTGACTCCTTGCACCATAAGTTAGAGTAGGCCCTCGAGCTGGTGGTGCTCCACTTGAGCTTCCTGTAAACTCAGTGACCAAATGACAGTAATTTAACATCTTAATGGATAATTTTATGTCAGTATGACATGACCCTAGTAAGGACTTAAATATCTGGAAAACCTATGCTTTTATCTGCCTGTGCTAAAAATAGGTCAGTGATGCTGAGGTAGGCAAGGAAGCTTATGTTTATACAAAATAGAGCTGAAGAATAACGTTTTAACTGATATAATTGATCATGAATAAATATGAAGTCACATTTTCTGGAACATGCTGAAATTCTGACTTTTGTATTATTTCTGTGCTTCAAGCTGTCTAATGCTCCTTCTGGTTAAAAATGTTAAAATGTCCCGATGGCTGGTATGCCTGCATGGGTTGAGCACTGGCCTTGGTGCTGGAAGATCCCAGTTTGATTCCAGGTTGTGGGCATATCCCTGCATTGCATGGGATTGTGCATGAGGAAACCAATCATCGTATCTCTCGCATTAATGAAGCTCTCTCTCAGCCCCACTTCCTCCATCCCACTCTGGCTTTAGGAATGGATCTCTCATCTGAGGACCAACTGTACTTATATTCTATTGATGATTACGATGTTGTTACTTGGCCGCCATATTTCCTCACCAATTATATGATTGTTGGAAGCACAAAATGTATCTTCATGTGTGTATGTGCTTCTTAGAATTCTCATTCAATAAAAATCAATGCCTTGTCCTTATAAAAAGACCTGGTCTTATAATTGAATGGTCTAATACATTTTAGAATAGGACACCATTACCAAAATGTCCTTGGAAACTTTGAAATTAAGAGTGTATCCTTCTCCAACCTATTTGAAATGAGATCCTTAGTTGGATTCCATCATGATCCAAACAGAAATAGAAACAGTAAGAGACATAGTGTTATGGGGCAACCCACAAGAGACGACCACCAGAGCCAAAGGATAGAATTTAGGATAGAATTTAGGAGCCTTTCCAGCTGGCCAGCGGTTTGCAGCCCGTACCTCCTCACAGGGAGCCTCAGAACTGCAGCCCAGACCAGGTATTCAGCAAGCCTTTTATTTTCACAAATCACAAAGCGTCGTTGCTGGCTCTTGCTTAGGATTGGCAGGGTGAACAATTCAAAAGGGGAGTGAGAGTTATGCCTGGCTGGAGCATGTCTGACTACACCCTTGATTTCTGCAAGTTCAGTTTTAAGTAATTGGCAGTTAAGTTCCTTCTTTGATTTTAATCTAACTTAGCCTTTGTTTTCTAAGTTTTCTATTCTAGTACATTCCCTCCTGGTCTTTATTGGAATCAAATCCTTGATTCAGTGTCCCCCTCTAAGATTCTGGAGTGCTGGGGGTGTAAGACTATTAACTTTACAGCCTATATGCGGTCTTGTATGACATTGAGGAGGCATTTGGCAACGCAGGGGCCAAAAGGAGACCCAGCAACAGGTGGATTATCGGGCACTCTAGAGAGGATAGGAGGGTGGTCAGCCAAGGAGACCAGGAGAAAAGGTTTTCATACCAGTTGTCCTCCACCCGTCAGTCTTCTTCCTGACCTGCTAGTCTTTTCCTAAGCTGACTGAGTCTCTCTCTACTAACCCCTGAGTAGTTGGTGTAGAAACAGCAGGTTTCTCCTAAGGCGGGGCATAATCCACCTTGTTTTAAGAACAGAAGGTCCAGCCTTCTTCTGTCCTGAAGGACTACTTCAGCTTGTGAGCTTAAAAAAACTTCTAGCTGTCCAACTGATTTCTCTAGAGTACTGAGGTCCTGGTCTATCGGGCTACTCAATTCTCAGTAGTTCTGGTGCCCAGTAACCAGAACAGCTGTCTTACAGCTGCAGACCTGGCAAGCCCTAACCCCACTAGGAGGGGAACTAAGACTGGAACCCTTTTGAACTGTCTGGGTTCAAGTTTGAGGTGTTCTCACCCTCCTTCCCCAGAGAGTGTCATAGGGGAAGGAGGTCAGAGGATAGTTGGTACGTAAGTCACAAGTCCCAGTCCCTTGGACGCCCTCTAAAGTGATGGCCGCTGGACTGTGTCCCCAAAGGCATAGTCCATCTGGAAGTTCCTCTATATGTGGGGCTCTGCGGTGGTGTTTCTTCCAATCACTGTCCCATCTATGGTGATTTGGGTATGGTGAATCCAGTGCCTCTTTCTTGCTACCTTGACTGCAGTTGGGATGCCCAGGATCACCTGGAATGGGCTGTCCCAGCGGGGCTCGAGGCTACCGGGGTCGTGACACTTAACCCAGACCAGGTCCCTTGAAACATAGATGGGATGAGCCATGGGTGACTGCTTCTGGTCCTCTTTATGTGCTACCTACACCAGCTGGTGGACTGATGTGGAACAGATCTGGAGTGCCTGTAAGGACTTAAGCAAATTATGGGTAGACAACTGGGCAAGCTCCTCTTCTCGTAAGCTGGGGAGGAGAGGTGGTGGTCTGCCAAACATGATTTCATAAGGAGTTAGCCCCTTTAAGTAGGGAGTACATCTACCTCTGAGTAGGGCAAAAGGGAGGAGGCTCACATAGTTTTCGCCACTCTCTAATTTTAGCTTTGTCAATGTCTCCTTAAGAGTCCGATTCATTCTTTCTACCAGTCCAGAACTGTGAGGTCTATAAATACAATGTAGCTTCTAAGTTACGCTAGGGGCCTTAACTAGCGATTGAGTGACTTTGGCAATGAACACTGGGCCACTGTTGGACCCCATATATAGTGGTAGGCCAAACCGCGGGACAGTTTCAGGGAAGAGTTTCTTAACTACCACCTGTGCTGTCTCTGTCCTGGTTGGGTATGCATCAGGCCAGCTGGAGAAGGTGTCCATGAAAACCAGGAGATATCAGTATCCTCCTTGTCCCACGGGTAGCTCCAAAAAATCCACTTCCCAGTGTTCTCCTGGGCTCGACCCCTGAAATCAGTGTCCTGGGGGTGCTGCTATGGGGGGCTGGAATCACTTGGGCACAAATATGACACGGTTTGGCAATGTCCTTAGAGATTTTGTGTAGTTCAGGGATATAATATTCTCCTTTTAGCAATTCCGCTAACTTGGTGCCCCATAGGTGAGAGTTCTGGTGGGTCTGCATGGCAATAGTGCATCCCAAGTTCTCTGGGACCAGAGGCTGCCCATCCGGGAGGACCAGCCACCTGCTGGGTGTGTCCTTAGCCCTCAGCCTCTCGGAAAGATGCCTTTCCTCAGGTATAAATGTGGGCTTTTGTGTCAGTTCTCTGGGTGGGGGGTATGGCCCTGAAGGGGCCTCAAGGAGCCCTACTGGTCTTTTTGCCACCTCTTTGGCTGTTTGATCTGCAAGCTGGTTTCCCTGGGCTACAGGTGAATCATCCTTCTGATGTCCTTAGCAATGAATTACTGCTACTGCCTGAGGTCCCCAAACAGCCACTGGGAGGTTGATGATTTCTGGTACGTCTTTTCCCCCAGAGGTTAAGAGCCCTTGTTCCTGGTACAGTGCCCCCTGTAGATGCACTGTGGCAAAAGCATATAGATGTAAGCAGGTCAGCCATCTGGATGGCACAGTCTTTTGGATAGGTATGCTAGTGTATAGTACCTGACAGCTCCCAGGAACTCCACCGGTTTATCTTACCTCCTTCTATGTTGTAGCCGAGGTATGTTACCCGGTTTGTGCAGAGTTGGGCCTTCTTAGCAGAGACATAGTATCCAAGATGGTCCAGGCTCCTCATCAAATCCTGTGTGGCCTGGGTGCAGTCCTCTTTATTCTCAGTCACCTGGAGAAGGTCATCGACATATTGGAGCAGAGTAATACCGGTGTGTTCCTGGCGGAAGTCTCTGAGGTCCTGGTTAAGAGCCTCATCAAATAGGGTGGGAGACTTTTTGAAACCTTGGGGAAGCCTGGTCCAGGTTAAAGGGAGGGTGAGGAGGAACACACCCTCACCCTCGGGGGCCTGAAGGAGAACCTTGGAGATAGTGCCTGAAGTTTGTTAAGTAAGACTCTGCTCAGTAGGGGGTATGGACACTCAGGTATTCCTAAGAAGGAGTGAGCTGCTGACCCTGCTCCGAGGTCAATTATCTGCCCTCTGATCCAAGTGTAAGACTTCACTTTTTCTATAGCCCCTTGGATGGGGGTTTTAACCCCAGAGACCAGCCCTACTGGGCGCTGCAAGACTGAAAATGTGGTTGGTGCCTGTGTCGACCAGAAAGTGTACTTTTTTTAGCTCCTAACTGTCAATGTCACCCGGGGCTCTCGGGGTCCAGTAGAGCCCTGGTGGCCCTAATCTACTTCCTCTACTAACACAGGTGCCTGCGCTCCTGGCTTTTCTGGGCACTTGAGCTTCCAGTGCCCCTCATTCTTGCAGTAGGTGCACTAGTTCTTTCTGAGCCTACCTCTGGGGCCCCATTGCTGCTGACCACTGCTGCCACCATTTCCTTTCTGCCCCCTTTGAACTCTTGCCTTTATTTATAGCTAACAAAATTTTTGCCATTTTGGTATTCAGTCTGGCGATCAGATCCTCAGGATTGTTAAAAACCTTTTGAGCAACCTACACCAGTTCAGAGATTGACTTCCCCTCGAAGCCTTCTAACTTTTGTAATTTCCTTCTAATGTCTGGGGCCAACTGGGACACAAACGCTAAATTAATAGCCCGCCTGTTTTTGGGGTATCTGGGTCAGTAGGAGTGTACACTCGGGATGGCTCACACAGCCTCTCCAGGAATGCGGCTGGGATTTCACTTGGTCCTTGAACCGTTTCTGTGACCTTTGACAGGTTTGTGTGCTTCTGAGCCTCTGCCCGGATTCCCCTCAGGAGAGTCTGGCTACACTGGTCAAGAGCCTCCCTTTCTGTTTCTGA
>PVJC01054988.1:0-10334 GCA_004026665.1 Murina feae
ACACACAGGAGGACTGCTCCGAGCCTCAGATGCAGCTGGGGGCAGGTCCCCAGTGGCCACACACACACACACACACACACAAAAGGCGCCTGGCAGACTGGGGCCATCATAGGACATCCACTGAGGGGTCCCAGACTGTGAGAGGGCACAGGCCGGGCTGAGGGACTCCCTCCACCCCGAGTGCACAAATTTTTGTGCATTGGGCCCCTAGTATAAATATAAACGGCTAAGCAACTGTCCAACTGTCCAACCAGTAGCTATGATGCACAATGACCATCAGGGGGCAGATACTCAATGCAGGAGCTTCCGAGCTGTGGTGACTCGGCAGCGGAGGTTCTCAGGTGATACATCACAGAACAAGAGAGGAGAAAGCACAATTCCAGGGTGTATCACCCGAGAACCACCCTCTCATAATCTGGGATCCCTCGGGGAATGTCTGAGAGCTAGTTTCAGCCCAATTCTCGCAGGCCAGGTGGAGTCACTCCACAGATGCCCTTGGAGGTTGAACCAGTCCAGACGCCTTGCCCAGTCCCGCCCTGCTGGCCACCTTCTAATTAATTTCCTTTCAATATGCATGAATCTGTGTACTGAGGCTCTAGTGTTGAATAAGAGTGGTGAAAGCAGACATCTCTGTCTTGGTCCTAATCTTAAGGGAAACACTTTTAGTTTTTGCCCATTGAGTATAATGTTGTCTGTGAGTTTGTCATACATGGACATTATTATGTTGAAGTATGTTCCATCTTTTCTCACTTTGCTGAAAGTTGTTATCATAAACTAGGGGCCCAGTTCACGAAATTCATGCAAGGGGATGGAGGGTTCCTCAGCCCAGCCTGCTTCCTCTCACATACTGGGAGCCCTTAGGGAGTGTTCTACTAATGGCTTAGGCCCGCTCCCTTCTCCCCTTGGGGAGCAGTCCTAAGCCGCAGTCTGGCCTCCCTTTGTGGGAGGCAACCAGGCTAATCAGGGGAGGCCACCAGCCTCATCACTCCACTGCTGCAGCCACTGTCAATCATCACAGCAACCAAGGTCTTTTCATCAACATGGACTCCAGTCCCTTCACCATGAAAAAATGATAACTTTCTTTAGGCATTTTCAAGATGTGTCTTTCTCTTTTTTTCATCCTCACCTGAGGATATGTTTCCATTGATTTTTAGGGAATGAGGAAGAGAAGGGAAAAACAGAGAGAAACATCAAAGTGAGAGGAACATTTTGATTGGTTGCCACCTACATATTCCCTGACCTGGGCCCTGGCCAGGGAGGAGCCTGCAACCTAGATATATGCCCTTGATCAGAATTGAACCCAGACCCTGCAGTCAGCAGGCCCAGGAATTATGCACTGAGCCAAACTGGCTAAGGCAGGATATGACATTTTTTAGCCCTCTAGCAGTGGACCTTCATTTTTTTCTCTGGGAGTGTGATGGAAAAACCCTAGATCACCTTTAGGGATTCTTATTTCCCAAGTTACTAAGAATATTCCCAGTGACATGCAGTGAGCTTAGCCAATGAGCAGTAAGAAAGGTGTTTCCAGCCCTAACTGGTTTGGCTCAGTGGATAGAGCATCAGCCTGGGGACTGAAGAAAGGTGTTTCCTCTGTAGTTCACTCTGATCACCAGCTCCACCCCTGCCCCTCCAATCCCAGCTCTACCCCACCCAGGCCTGTAGCCTCTGGCCCAGGATGCAGGCCTGGGTAGAAGACCCCCAAGCCCCTCCAATAGCTGGCTTCACAGAGCCCAGGCCTCTGTGATCACCGGCTCTGATCCTGACCCTTACCATCACCAGCTCTGCCCTTGCCCCACTATAGCCTCTGGCCAAGGCTACAGGCCTGGGCAGAGGATCCCCAGACCCCTGCATTGCTGGCTCCACCCCTGCCCAGACCCCTACGATTGCAGGCTCTGCCCCTGCCCCTCCAATCACTGGCTCTGTGGAGCCTAGGACCTTGCAGTCTCCAGCCTTGCCCTTGCCAAGACCTGAGGCCTCTGGCCCAGGCCTTATGCCTGGGTAGGACACCCTCATACCCCTTCAATCACCAGCTCTGCCCCTGCCCCTTCCAGTCACTGGCTCCACCCTTGCCCAGGCCTGAGGCCTCTGGCAAAGGCCTCTGGTCTGGTTAGGGGGTCCTCAGTCCCCTCTGATCACATGTTCCATCAGGCCCCCCATCTCCCCTGTCACCTGCCTGGCTAACAGGCCTGACCACTTCAGTAGTGGGGCTGAGTCAGACTGGGCACTGCCATCTTTTGGCTATGAGGACGGCCATCTTTTTGATGGAGTGATGCCTAATTTGCATATTAATCTTTTATTATACAAGATGGGTGCTGGATTTTATCAAAAGCTTTTTCTGTATCTATTAATATTATCATGTTATTTTTAGTCTTCATTTTGTTTATGTGATATATACTATTTATTGATTTAAGGGTATTGTACCAACCTTCCATTCCCATAATAAATTCCACTTGATCATGGTTTATGATCTTTCTAATGTATTGCTGGGTCTGTTTTGCTAAAATTTTGTTGAAGATTTTGGCATCTATGTTCATCCAGGATATTGGCCTATAATTTTTTTTTATCTTTGTAGTGCCTTTACCTGGTTTTGAGGTTAGGATAATGCTGGCCTCATAAAATGAGCTGAGAAGTCACTCTTCCTTTTGGAATAGTTTGAGAAAAATAAGTTTTAGTTTTTTGAATATTTGCTAAAATGTGTCTGTGAAGCCATCTGTTCTGGACATGTTTGCTGAAAGCTTTTTGAATACTTCTTCTATTTCATTAGCTATAATTGGCCTCTTTAGATTGCCTGGTTATTTGATTCAGGAATTTATCCATTTCTTCTAGGTTGTGCAATTTGTTGACATATAGTTGTTATAATATTTTCTTATAATCCTTTCTATGTATTTGGTGTCAATTGTTTCTTTTCCTCTTTCATTTCTGATTTTATTTGTTTTGGTCCTCTCTTTTTTTTTCTTAATGATTCTGGTTTAATGTTTGTCACTTTTGTTTATCTTTTCAAAGAACCAGCTCTTGGTTTCATTGATCATTTATATTTTGTTGTTATTGTTGTTTTTTAAAATTTCTGTTCTTTTCTTGATTCTTTAAGTGTAAAGGCAGGTTGTTTGTTTGAGATTTTTCTTGTGTCTTGAGGTAGGACTGTAATATTATGAATTTCCCTTTTAAAACTGCTTTTGCTATGTTCCACAGATTTTTTTTGTATGTCAATTTCATTTATTTCAAGGTGTGTTTGATTTCTTCCTTTCTCTCATTGTTAACACATTCATTGTATAGTAACATGTTATTAAGCCTCCCTGTTTTCATGTGATTTTTCAGTCTTTTTTGGTTTCTTTGTGTTGTGTGTGTGTGTGTGTGTGTGTGTGAGTGAGTGAGATTGGTATCTAGTTTCCAACCAAATGGCTAAAGAAGATGCTTGCTCAATAGAGACATTTAAAAGTACAGAATCCTAAGAAATTCCTTAGCTGTATTCACTAAACTTTAATGTGTTTAGTTATTATACAATGAAAATATTTTCCTACATTTGGCGATTTTCAAAGCATTTTTTAATCCTCACCTAAGGATATGCTTTTATTTATTTTAGAGAAAGAGAAAGGGATGGGGGAGGAAGAAGCATATATGTCAGAGAGGTACATTGATCTGTTGCCTCCTGTATGCATCCCGAAACCTGAATATATGCCCTGACCAGGAATCAAACCTGTGACCTTTAGGGAAATGGGATGATACTCTAACCAACTGAGCCACCAGACCAGGGCTTTTCTTATTTTTTTTAAAAATCCATGTTTTACTTACAACTGTGTTACTTAATTTCCAAATATTTGCATATCTGATTATTAAGTTCTGGTTTAATTCTATGTTAATTTTAGGTCAGAATTTATAAGATTTTAATCTTTGAATTTGACTTATTTTATGAATAAACAGATGAAATATTCTTAGGGAATATTTATTTTTATAAATCTGTTTTTATTAATTTTAGAGAAAGAGGGAGGAAGAGAGATATAGAAACATCGGTGAGAGAAAAACATGGCTGCCTCTTGCACAGTCCCTGCTGAGGATCAAGACTGCAACCTGGGAATATGCCCTGACCAGGAATTGAAGGGTGACGTCTTGGTTCATAAGTCACCCACTGAGCACACTGGCTGGGCGATCTTGGGGAAACTTTCAAATGCACATGGAAAGCTTAATTTTGCCCTTATGATAGTATTTCAATAATGCCAATTAGATCAAGATGTTTGACAGTCATGTATAAATTATCTAAGTTCTTCCTTATTTTTTTCAGGTGGACATTCCCCTGATTCACAGACTCTTATACCCAAATGTATGCTATACATGTTAATTTCAATGTCTAAAATATATTTCAGACTTAACTGGAACTCTGTCCAAACTGACCCACACCAAGATTCCACTGTTTCACATGTTCCACCACCATTTATCCCTTTGATCATGTCAGCCACTAAGAATAATCCTTTTCTATTTTACAACTTACTGCCAACCCATCCAAACACATTAAATCTGACAAGTCAGTAACATCTCTACTGATAAATCTGAAATTGGACCTGATACCTTCCACTGACTGCCCTCATTGCCCCACCCTTCCCTCATGACTTCACATCCCAGCTGTTAGAGAAGAGCCAGATGATCTTGTTAAATCCTATTCATCGTCCTATTGCAACCAGAACACATTTAACTCCAGAGGGCCCTACAAGAACTGGGCCCTGTATATTTCTCCAACTCACCTCAAACCACTCTTTCCCTCCTTCATCATTCTCCAGTCATAGGTTTTTGTTTTCCCCTTAATATGTGAACTTGGAGGGTTTGGTACTCCCTCATTTCACTACATGGGGCAGTTTTTCCCTAGATTATCCAGATTTGTTATGGTTGGACTCTTCCTCCCTAGGGAAATCTCAGTACAAATACGAACTTCCTCAGAGGAGCCCAATTTCATGTACTACCCCCAGTCACTTCCTCCATATTTTGCTATTTCATGTTTCTCATGACTCCTTTTTTATTACCTGGAAACTATTTATTTATTTATTTATTTATTTATTTATTTATTCATTATTCATTCATTCCTTAGTTCTCTAATTCCTGGAATGCAATATTGTAAGGGGAGGAATTGGGTAAATAGTGTTCAGGGTTCCTCCTGTATATAATCTCTCTCGTAGAGTGCCTTCCAGATATAACCGTGCTATATCTCCCCTAAAGAGGAAAGAAGTACCCACACAATAAATGTTAATTAATTGAATAACTTAACCTCTCTGATTTTGGAAAGAATACCTAAAAATTTGCTTTAATTATCAGTGATAAATATTCACAGATTTCACTAGGTATATGGCTTTCTTCAAGAAAGCCATGAAAGAAAATATTTCTATAAGTCATTCAATTATTTCATAACCCTGACTTTTTTTGTTTAACCTAAATCCCTCCACTGTAATTTAAATGAGTTTTTCCTTTCCCTTCTTAGTATATGAAAAACAGCTGGATGCCTCTCTTTGTGGCCTTTTTGTCATTCAAAGACCATCATGATGAAACCAGACCTTTCTTCTCTCCAGGATAAATAATGGTGCCATTTTAACACTTCCTGGAGTTCTGAATGCCTACTTCTGAAATCCTTAGCAGGACTCTATGTAGCATTGTCTGTTAGAACTATCAGCCACATGGATATGTTCTATACTTGTCCTGTCCAATACAATAACCATATGTGCAAAATAAGCACTTGAATGTGAGGAACTAGGGACTGAGTTTTTAAATTAATTGAAATATAAATATCCACCTGTGGTTAGTGGCTACTGAAGTAGCACAAGTCTTACAAGCTGTAACTATTCTACATACTTCTAGGCAGAAGCACATTTTATATACTAGTTGATGACCATTATTAAGTATGAAACAGAATATAACTTCTAAAGTGGGAAAAAATTCCAATACTTAAAGAAAATTTTGAATCTAAGTTCTTATAATTTGACATTAATTATAAAATTGTTGTTACAGCAATAATTACCTATATCAAAATCTTTTCATTTGTAAAAGAAGCTGTCATATTAGTAAGAATCTTGATTTATGGTATGGCAGATTTATTGTAAAAAAATTTTATAATCCTCATATATGGAATTTTATATAATTTGATGAGATTATATATATATATATATATATATATATATATATATATATAAAACAATTTGATTTTTAAAAACTTTTTAAGGTGACATTCAGACTAGATTTTCCTCATGTACCATTTAATGATGCTATATTTATACTTTTAACACTAATGACACCCTTGATGCTGCATTTGTTTTCAAATTTCAAGGTGAAGGATGTGCATTAATTAGAGACAGCTGGAGGCATTTAAGAATCAGCCTCACAAATCTGGGTCATGGTTATGACATGATGTCCAGCATGCTTTCTAATTGAAATAACCGTGTTTATTATACAGGTAAACAAGATTTATGACAAATTTAGCTATCAAATACTTTTTTTTCCCCAAATTTCTATTTTGAATTTCGCTCTAGCTTGGAGGAATTAATGAGTTTTTTTGTTTTTTTGTTTGTTTGTTTTACAGAAGAGAAATCTCTTTCTTAAGAAATGAATGTCTACTTTTGCAAGCTTATTTAATTGAGCTGTGCTTAATGCCCAGGCTCCAAAATTCACTTTTACTGAGTAAATTCCATATGAAATATAAAATAAATGTTTTTACATTAAAATATTTAGTACCTCTGATAGTCACAAAACATGCTTTTTTTTTATGCTCATATCACTTCTGTTAATACTTCAGCTTTATTTAAGTCATGGATTTTAAAGAAATAAAGGGCAGGAAAAGCCTTCCAGATGTAATTGTGTTATATATCCCCTAAACACGAGAGCGGAATATATGGTTCATAAAGTGAAGGGAATGGTGAATCATTGTATTTTTAGGATACATTGCTTATATCGCCCCAAAAACCTTTTTTGTTTTTATTTTTTTCCTCTTTGCAGAATCTCTTTCTGATTCAATTGTGCCAAAAATAAATAAATAAATAAATAAATAAATAAATAAATAAATAAATAAATAACAGAAAAAAGTGTAAAGGAGGTAATGTTTCTATACCACTGAAATGTCATTTTTAATTCATCACCCATTCTCTGGAATATTAATGTGCTAGAGGGTCACATATTTTATATCAATCTCACTGTTAATCAGTCTCTCTCTCACACACACAAGCACATATACACACGCATGCACATGTACATACACACAAAATATAAATATCAGCTTTAACAAAAGTCAGTCTAATATGTTCTTTACTTTAGATGGCAGAGGAGAAAGAACCTCAGTAAAATAAGCATGCACTGTTGTCTTTGCAGTGCAGAAGTCTTCATATAAGCAAGATCCCCCCACCCCCACCACAACGCCCACTGCTCACCCAGTACAGAAGGCTACTGCTTAAACAGCACAGATTTCTGTGGTGCAAGGACAATGGAAAATCATGACTTCGGTGCCCATAAAATGTGAAACATTTTTCACCTTCCTTCTTAAATGGTGTATGCAAATGCTAAACTTTATGTGTAATGATGTGTAGTAAGCATGAAAATGGTCATGTTCACTGCTGTCAAAGGTGAAATTAAGCAAGTTATTATAAAATTTTACCCATGAACATTCCCAATGCAATGAAATGAAATTGTTTATTTTAAGTAAATAGATGTCTTAAGTGTGCCGAAGACATTATGGAAGAAAGGGTAACTAGAGAATATATATCATTGGTGAGGTAAAGAAATAATTATAGACATACATTATTCTTTTTTGTACATGAATGTTCATGACAGCCTTGTTTTTAAATTTATTTTATTGCTGAAAGTATTATATTTGTCTCCATTTTTCCTCATTGACCCCCTGTAACCTGCCTCCACTAACCCCCACCCCCAGGCCTTCACCACACTATTGTCTGTGTCCAGGGGTTATGCATATAAATTATTTGATTAATCTTTGCCAACTATACCCCCACTTTTCCTCTGAGATTCTACAATCTTTTTCTTGTAAAACTAAAGGACATTGGAAAAAGAGATAAAGAAAGATATAAATAAGTAGAAGAATATACTGTATTCATTGATTGTTAGAATTAACATCATTAAAATGTCCATACTACCCAAAGCAATATGTAGATTCAATGCAATCCCTATTAAAATACCAACAATATATTTTACAGACCTAGAACAAATACTCTAAAAATTTATATGGAACAAAAAAGACCCTGAATAGCTGCAGCAATCTTGAGAAAGAACAAAGTTGGAGGGATTACAGTACCAGTTTTCAAATTATATTACAAAGCCACTGTAATCAAAACAACCTGATACTGGCACAGGAACTGGCATATAGATCAATGGAGCAGGACAGAGAACCTAAAAATTGACCCACGCCATTACACTCAATTAATATTTGACAAAGGAAGCAAGAGCATACAGTGAAGTAAAGACAGTCTCTTCAATAAATGGTGCTAGGAAAACTGGACAGGTACATTAAAAAAAGTGAACTAGACCACCAACTTATACCATACATAAGAATAAATTGAAAATAGATAAAATATTTAAATGTAAGTCATGACACTAGAAACATCCCAGAAGAAACCATAGGCAGCAAAATTTCAGATATCTCTCATAACAATATGTTTGCTGATACATCTCCTAGGGCAAGGGAAACTAAGGATAAAATAATCAAATGGAACTACATCAAAATAAAAATCTGCAAACAAAAGAAACCATTAAAAAATGAAAAGGGAGCCTACTGCACAGGAGAACAAATTTTCCAATGATACAGCTGATAAGGAGTTAATTTTCAAAATATGTGAAGAACTCATACAACTTAGCAAAAGAAAGACAAAAAAATCCAATTTAAAAATGGGAAAGGGGCCTATATAGATACTTCTCCATAGAGGACATACAGGTGGCCAAGAGACATATGAAAAAAATGCTCTAAGTCACTCATCATCAGAGAGATGCAAATTAAAACAACAACAACGAGGTATCTCATACCTGTCAGAGTGGCTACCATCAACAAAACAACGAAGGACAAGTGCTGGTGAGGATGTGGAGAAAAGGGAACTGTATACACTGTTGTTGGGAATATAGACTGGTACAGCCACTGTGGAAAACAGTAGGAAGTTTCCTCAAAAAAATTAAAAATGGAATTGCTAGTGAACCCACTACTAGGAATATATCTTAAAAATCCTGAAACGCACATTACTTTTTTAAAATCTGAAAATAGAGAATTCACAAATGCCAGCATCCTTTGCATGTAGTAATGCATGACATGACGTAGTCTTTGTTTTGCCTTGCTGCTCTATACACATACCCAAACACACACACACTGCTGCACACATATATAGAACAACATCTTCATCCATAAAACCTTTATTGGTGTAGTTCTTAGATATTTTGACTCATGAAATTGTATTATGAATCTTACTTAATATACAAATAGATGGTTTCAATCTTTCCTGAAGCTTTACCAGAGACTTCTCTTTAGAAACTTGAGAGAGAAGGTTTTCAGGTGTTTCACTGGTACACTCAATAAAGGTTTATGGTTCTGAAATTTGTATCCTAAATAAATGCATTTTCCTCCAGATGGTTTTAAAGCAGAAGCTAAAAGACCTTTTTTTCCCCTTCTTATTAGACAAATTTTATTCTACAATGTTTAGCTTTCATATCATTAGTCCCAATTATATTTTAAAATAAGAAGAAATTTAGACCCCATAGTATAAAGATTGAATGTACCTCCCCACTTTATAGATACAAGGTGTAGATAAAACAGTAGACTTAGAGGTAAATAAAACATATTTTCCAGATGAACAAAACAAGATAGTTCCTCAATAATTTAACTCCGTAGTTGAAGTTCAATTTATTATTATTATCATCACTAGGGGCCCGGTGCACAAAAATTTGTGCACTCGAGGTGGAGGGAGTCCCTCAGCCCGGCCTGTGCCCTCTCACAGTCTGGGACCCCTCAGTGGATATCCTATGATGGCCCCAGTCTGCCAGGCTCCTTCTGTGTGTGTGTGTGTGGGTGTTGCCACTGGGGACCTGCCCCCAGCTGCATCTGAGGCTCGGAGCAGTCCTCCTGTGTGTGCCTACCTGCTGGGGACCTGCCACCAGGCACACTGTGGAGGCTTGGAGCAGGCACCCCCTCTATGTTGATCTCTCAGACTCTTGCCCTCCCCTGCATGTTGTTCTCTTTTTTGAGCTGTGGCTAGGGCTGGGTGCTGCCTGCCTCCCAAGCTTGCCTACTGCCCATCTTCCTCTAGCCACCAGAAAGCAGGGAAAACCCCGCCTCGTGGTCAGGCCAGCCTTTTCCTGCTCCCTGATCCCCGGAA
>PVJC01054989.1:0-10331 GCA_004026665.1 Murina feae
GTTCAATGCAGGAGCTGCCTCCTGATGGTCAGTGTGACCCCACAGCAGAAGCGCCACTCAGTTGACCAATGGGTATCAGATACCAGGCTCATGGCTGGCAAGCCTCTCCTGCAGACATTTCCCCTGCACCCCTCTCTCCCTTCCAGACCAGGACCAGGATTGGAACCAGCATTAGGACTGACTGGGCATGAGCCTGTGGCCACTGCTTGGTCATGGACACACTGGTATCACCCTAGGATGGGTGTGCAGAGACCACAGCGGAGCAGCAGTGAGCCTACCAAGCAGTGGCAGGCGCAGCAGGGCCAGCAGTGCCCTGGACCAGGCTCAGGCTCCTCCTTGGCTACCTGCTGCTTCACACACTACTATATCCCTCAGGGTATGTTGGACTGCCAGTTTTGGCCTAATCCCCACAAGCCATGTTGAGGGACCCCACCGGTGCATGAATCCATGCACTGACCCTCTGGTAGTTCACATAAAAGATAAAATAAGGGTGAAAGTAAATATATGCTTTAATAGAAGGAGGGTAAATATTGGGAATTTACACAAAGTATTCTCAAAGAAAAACTTGCTATTAGACTGAAAACAGGCATATTAAACTTCTTTGAAAAATAAACTCCCAAGGGCTGCTTTAAAGCTAAATGGGGAAGTTTAACAACAGTTGTAAGGAATTAGGACTTCAGTAAAGAAATTTATAGGAACAAGCCCCCAAAAGGCACCTGGCTTCTAAAAAACAGATACTGAGGAGAACCAAGATGACGGCATAAGGCATATACCTGAATGCACAGCCTACCACAACCACATTAAAAAATACAACTATAAAACTAAGTGGCCATCCTCCAGAACCAAGGGAGTGGAAGCTCTACCACTAGAAGGCAAGAGAAGGAGTACATTGAGACTGAGTGGAAGTTCCCGGTGCCAAAACAGACAGGTACAGACTCACGCCAAACGGTGGTGGCGCTGGCGAAATGGTGGTGGCGGCTACACCTGGGTCCGCGGCTTGGAAGGGGTTTACAAGCTCCAGGGTCGCACTGAACGTGTTGCAGGCAGTCTGGCAACGGGGTGGAAGACGACAGTGGCATTCTAGCAGAGCTGTCCACAGCGATCACTGATGTGGAGCTCTGAAGGGTTTTTCTTGAGTATATTAAAAGCAGGTGGACTTTCTTCTTTCAAATTGAATATATTCGTGAGCATTTAGAATAATTGAATTACAATGCTTTAGGTTGAAACAGAAATCCAATTTGAACTAAGAAAAAAGGAAGTTTATTGGAAGGATCCTGGGGTAGTTCCTCAGAGAATGAAATGGAGAATGAACAGATGAGGTTTCCCATGGCAGACCTAGAGCTGGTTTGTGGTGACTGATCCAGAGACTGGAACTGGGACTGACTCTATCCTGCACCTAAGTTTTCCTCGGTGTACTGGGTCTATCCTTTTCCAGAAAAAGATGGCCTTCCTTGGTAGGACAAGTGGCCATAGCTCCCTCCCCAATAGCATTTAAAAAAATCTATTTGTTTGAAAACTCCTGAAGAAGGATTCTGATTCACCCAATTTTGGTCACCTTCTATCCCTCAACCAGTCATTGTGGCCAAGGGGATGGAGTCCTACCTCTGGCCCAGTCTTAAGTCTGCACATTCTACCAATTGGGGAAGTAGCACAGATAGGGCCACTGGGAGGTTACTTTGAGCCAGGCTGGTTCTCCACTGATGGCTAAGAACAGAGATTAGAAGGATAATTAAAAATAACCACCAATTGAACCATCCTCAAATTAACAGTTTTGAATAAGCATTCTTGCTGGGTTTGTCCATTTGCATATAAATACATATTAACATAAAATATTGTCATAGAGCCACTTTAAAAAATACATGGTTTTGAAGTCTATTTGAAGAAAGAGGCCAAAAAACAGACAAAAACAATGCTCATATCTTGGGAACCCTAGCCCTACATAAAGGGCTATTTCTGTTCCTGATATCAATCACTATCAAAGCACCACTTTGAATATCTACAAAGTGGACTCTATCTACTTGCTTTTCTGGTAGAAGGTCTGATTCAAGTACAGATCTGCATTTCCTTCCACCAACACAGACCAGGCACTGTACCCGGTTCTGCAGAATTCATAGCAGACAAACAGACCAAAACCCCCTGTCTTTGTGGAATCAGTAAAACATTGTGGATGAAGAAAAAACAATTTCAAGATAGTAATAAGTATGCCTATGATCCAAGTGATCAACGTGACATTTTAAACCTCATTATTCTAATTCTTTAAAAGTCACCATATCTTATAAAAATTCATAGTAAGTAAAATACTTAGAGTAGCCAAGTAAGCTCAGCAAGAAAATGAAGGATTTTTAGCAAAATGAGACCTTAATAATTATTTCTTAAAGTGATGTAATAAAATTTCCTAATAAGAAAGACCTCTGCTTATCAATACTTGCAGTAAATGTTTAGGTTTTGTTAAATAACTTCCTCCCCTCAAACAAAGGGACCTTAATGGTATTAGCTGATGCCATCAAGGGGCCTTTATTTGGTGGTATCATTATCACATAAAAGCATAGCTCCATTCTCACAGGACACAGGCATCCTATATAATAAAAGACTAATATGCAAATTGACCAAACGGTAGAATGACCAATCACTATGATACACATTGACCACCAGGGGAAGATGCTTAGCACAGGAGCTGCCCCCTGGAGGTCAGTGTTCTCCCACAGGGGGAACACCACTCAGCCAGAAGCCAGGCTCATGGTTGGGAGCGCAGCCTCCGTGGCTGCACTAAGGAGATCTGACTGACAGCTTAGGCCTGCTCTGCTCCCCTTAGGGAAGCGGGCCTAAGTCATCAATCAGACATCCCCCAAGGGCTCCCAAACTGCAAGAGGGTGCACACTGGGCTGAGGGACGCTTCCCCGCCCCCCGTGCATGGATTTCATGCACCAGGCCTCCATTACACCATTTTCATTTTTATAAAAATATTGAGCTTATAGTTTTTTCTCATTTGGAACTTTCTGCTTTTAACTTTTTTCTTTCTTCTTATGCTTCCTCGTCTTTATTCTTACATTCTTGTATTTTCGTTTTTAATTTTTATAAGATTTAAAGTCAAAGTCTATGAATTTATCTCTGAGGAAAACCCTGGCAGAGGCACATCAGTGATCTTATGTTCTAAATATTCTGTAATTGTTTTACATTTCCTCTGTGGCTCCACAGTTATGAAGCTGGGTGCTTTTTTATTTCTAAGTAGTTGAAATATTTGTCATTAATTTGGGATGTGGTCAGAAAACATGCCTTGTAATACTCTTTGAGGAATTTACTGGGTTTTTTGGTGCCTTAGTATATGATCATTTTTTCTTAACTACTCATGCATACTTTAAAATGTAATTATTCTATGTTCATGGAGGCACAAAGTTTAAAATACATTTCTATTGATCCAACCCTATTACTTATGATTGTCCACTTTGTCTAGCAAAGTGAAAGCAGGATGACAAAGCCTTGTACAACTTTTCTGTACATATCTTCTGTATTCATAAGTTTTGTTTACATTTTACTATTACACATTTACAATATAAAGAATTTAACTATGTCATATTCCTTTGCCAAATGTGGAACATTTGTCACATAAAACTGTATATATGGAATTTAATGAAGAAACTGAACTACCAAGCATAATACAGACTGAGAGAGTAGGCTGACAGCTCTGGTGGAAGGGGGTGGGGTAATTGGGGGAAGGGGAGGGAGAGGTGGAGAGGTTGAGCAAAAAAGAAAAAAAAAAGAGAACTCACAGACACAGATAACAGTGTTGTGATTGTGAGGGTGGAGGGGAGGTGGAGGAGAGCATATAGAGTATAAATGCTGAAGGAAAGAAAAATTTTAAAAAGTGTATTTAAGGCAATTATTTAGATGTATCATTTTATTTAATCTGTTTCCATTCTTACCTCTGATCCTTTCCAGCTGTGATTTCTTCATCCTTGCTCTAGTTTTATTTCTCATTTTCTAGGCAAATATCTTTAATTACCATATTCAGGGAGGTATCAAATATCAGGGTTTCAAAATCTTTGCCCACATATGAATATTTTCTATTTCTTTCCAAACTTGGTGGGCTAATGAAGCATATCAGAGTCTCCACACTTCACATCTCTCTGGAAATTCTGACGTGTCAGCCTTGGGGTCATGTTCCTGACCCCAAAGCATTTCTGCTGTAGGTAATACTGTGTGACTAGCTAGTTAATACCTGTCAGTTGTATTCTCAGGTGACCTTGGAACAGGTAAAAGTTTGAGGACCAGTCTTGTAGAATTCAGTGTTGTTGACAAGACTGAGGCTACATCTTGGGTCTGCACAGGCCACCTGACTTTCTATTCTGAGGTCCCCGCTAAAGCCTGAGCCAGGGCCATGCCTGTGGCCATTGCTGGTCGGCACTGGGGTTGGCAGCCCCTCCAGAGCTACATGTGGTGGGGAGAGGGGGTTCTTTAAACAAACGGCAGCGCTGTTACTAGAAGGTGGGGTCAGGGATGCCAGGCAGCCAGAGACCACACGTGTCCACCACAGGCAAGCTGATGGGAAAGGGATTTCACTAAACCGAATGGAATGTCTATGGGATTCTCACCAAGACTTTGTAGATTATGTGACTTAACCCTGAGAGACTGGATTGAGGTCATTTCTGGACCTTGTGCTAATGTACACAGGTCTGTTTATTCCGCGTGGATAACTATCAGTTGTACGGAATGTGAATGTTATATTTTTTCCAAACAAAACTGGATAACTTTGAGCTACAGAAGATTATATTCACTTATGTATCCACGTTGTCACAGGGAGCAGACTTATTACTCAGCGGAGGCCGAATGTGAGGGACTCTGGCTTTGGCATTCATTTAACATCTCTGATGTGTCTTCTCATCAGAGAACACATTAGAAATTTTCTTATTTTCACAATAATGGAACATTTGTTTCAAGTAAATAGATGTAT
This sequence comes from Murina feae, assembly GCA_004026665.1. Lineage (NCBI taxonomy): Eukaryota > Metazoa > Chordata > Mammalia > Chiroptera > Vespertilionidae > Murina > Murina feae. The sequence continues at coordinate 4,949 of PVJC01054989.1, forward strand.
TTAACACAGTTTCTTAAGTGCATATGCACATCTTGTGTAGACTGAGCTCAGAATTAACCAGAAGGGAAGGAGTATTTACTGCTGGGGACTGCAGGGCTAGCTGGAGAGGAAACTGCTTTCAAATTCAGGCAATTACTGCATGGATTATCCCCACAGTTGTCTCATGCTTGCTATTTCAAAAACAACATTAAAATAAAATTGAAATACCTGCAGGAAAAATGTACAATACCAAATAAGTAAAAAAAGTATTAAAAAATTACCAATGGCAACATAATTTAAAATAAGTAACTTCAACTAAAATCATAAATAGTCACACACAAAAATAAATTCAGCTAAAACAAGTATGTTTAAACAGAACCCACTGTAGGGTGAGATGTGGTTGACTACCACACATTTTCTGCTCTGTGGGCTGACCATGTGAGTGCGGACTTCCCAGGGAGGGTGCCTGGAGCCTTCCGCCCGCGGGAACAAAGGCCAAAGCCACAGTCCATACTGAGTTTTGGCACCTTACACTCAGAAAGTCCTAGACAATAAGCCACCTGGATTCCCTAAATCCTTCCTCAACATGTTGCTGACAAGTACATCTTTCCCACCCTGCACTACACAGGTGTTCTTATTTTTAAACCAAGGCAGGGCTGTATTTTTACCCCTAACAAATGCGTTGGTTCTTTATTTCAGCCCACTGATATCCAGAATCTGTATTTAAGTGCCTTTCCTTTATCTCCAAATTAGTGGCATTTGATAAATGTTACTTTTGTATTCTCCTCCAATAAAAATAAACAGGACACACTTTTTAAATTGCAGTTTTAATAAGACATATACATTTGTAAGCTTAAGAAACTGTCCACTTTTTTTTCAGTGTTTACAGAGAAAGAAAACACTCTATCACCCTTATTTCTCTGTTGTTTGGGAGGGTGGAGCTTTTTGCTGGGCCGATAGTAGTGGGGCGAGCTAACAGCACACCCCTGAGGGCAGGGTCAAGGCTGAGGGTTTTACAAAGGGACTCTTCAGCAGGTCAGGCCTCTCTAAAACTATGGAGAAAGGCAGAAGAGGCAAAAGGAGATACAAGAGGACCTGGCAAAGTCCCCAACAAGAAGGCTTCCTCCGGCTTGAGTCTTTTGTTGCTGCTAATGTTTTTCTTTTTAGCTATATAGTATGTAATAAAAGCCTAATATGCAAACTGACCGAATGGTGGAATGACAAAATGACCGGTTGCTATGATGCCGCACTGACCACCAGGTAGCAGATGCTCAACACAGGAGCTGGCCCCTGGTGGTCAGTATGCCAGAGAAGGAGCACTGCTCAACCAGAAGCCGGGTTTACGGCTGGCAAGTGCAGCAGCACCAGCACCAAGGAGCAGCAAGCAGGTGGATGGACACCCCCTATAGGGGTCCCGGACTGCCAGAGGGTGCAGGCCGGGCTGAGGGACCCCTCTACCTTAGCCTGGGCCTCTAGTCATAATATAAAGAAAGGGAAAAAATATTTACTTTGTAACATCATGACAAAAAATACAACTACCGCCAAAGCTTGGCTCCTTTATAACTAAGACAGGCTCATGCTGTCCATGCAGAGACGTAGCAAGAATGATCCTACCTCCATGCTTGGGGAAGAGTTAGCACGCCCATCAGTGCCTTGTGAGGCAAGAGGGAAGGATAAGGAAAAACATCCCAGAAATGTTATCAATATACAACCATTCATCTTAGCCGTAAAAAAACTAAACCAGATACAATGAAGTTGAAAATTCAACATTTCCAAGCATTTCATTTACTCAGATCTAATTAGCAGGTTAATGATTACTCTGTATGGGGGCTAAAAAAATATTAATACTTTTCCTCCCATCTTACAAGTTCTTCCGGCTGGGCTAATAATCAAATGAACAGAAACAGATTAACAGGAGAAAAATCAAAGTTTTAATACACGTGCCTGAGAAATTCACATAGGCATGAAGATTCCTTGAAGATTTCAAAGAGAGTGAGGCAAACAATAGGTATATAAAACATTTTTGGACAAAGGAGAAAAGGGAGGAACTGGGTCCCAGATTTCAGAAGTGACAAAAAGGGCAACCTGCAGTTGAGGAAGTGGGGAACATACATGGCAGGAAAATCCTTGCTAGGCAACTCAGAAACAATGGGACACAGGGGTATCCAGTTAACAGGCACCTACCTGAAGCCTTCTTGTTTACCATATTAATTCATGTTAGGCTATGGGAACATCCCAAGGTCTTTCTGAAGCAGGTTTCTCTGTCTGAATCTCTTAGGCAGCAGGAGGAGAATGGGGAGAGTCTAAGACTCCCTGAGTCTTATTTCTTAATAAACAGCCTAAAATCAATTTCTCAAAAGAACAAATTCACGGTAGCAGAATTTTAGTTCCCTTCATCTGCAACAAAAATTCTTTTTACTAATGAAAAAAAAGACACACAACCTAAAGACCAATCTGATTTTGCTTTATTGACTACTTTCCCCACACCCGATATTTACAGATGTAATAAGTGGAATTTAAAGACTATCATACGAACATTTAAAAAAGTTCATCCGAAACACTCTTCATGGAAATCAAATCATGTGTGTTAATACAATAACTAATTTATATTTTTCAGCCAATATCCACCATTCTTCATTTCATAAAAATTCTATTTTCAAGGAGAGATAAATCTGAGAAAATATAAAAAAATTCAGAAAAATATTTCCGTATCTAGTCACAATCTTCCAGTTTTTCTGTAAAAGAAATCAATGACAATGATAGACATATGGGCCACTGTGAATTAAATAAAATTTTTTCTTAATTGCATAACTACTTTCTTTAATGCCATATTTAACTTTTAGTATAGAAAAACCTATGCATCCTTTATTGTATTTTCATAATAGGCTAATATCTTTTGTTGTTTAAAAGGAAATACATATCCAAATTTAAAACCATCACCTAAATATTACCTTCAAAATAGTAGCTACAAGGTATATGGCCACATGTTATTACCTTGACTCTCCATTATGATGGTCCACAGGATGGAACAAGATGGACAACAAAATGAGAAAGTCCCCTAACCAGTGCTCATGCTACTACTTGCTCTGGAAGCCAGCTGCTTTCACAGACATTAAGAGGACATCAGAAATAAAGCATTTACCTAGGTATGTCTGAGAGATGCCAGGGATATGTGGACTAATGGACCTAACTTAACAGTATTCTAAGAATAGAACTCCAAACACTTTGGTGTGGAGATCAGTGGGGAAGGAAGAGGGCATTATTTCCTCTATCTGCACAAATTAAGGTTTCTCTCTCTGGTTCAGGAGAGCTAGCTGGCTTTACCACACATTCAAAGAATGCAGGAAGATACCTTTAAAAAGTATGGCTGTGTTATTACAGCATTTAATTCCTTCCTACGCATTTCTGAATAATTTCAAAATTGCCAAAGACAAAATAAATCAGTGTGTCAGTGACAGTAACTTCTATAGTATTAAAATACTAAAAAAATCACTTAGCAGTGTTTAATGGTATTCCTTGTTGCTAGACTAACATGCTGAAGGGGCATATAAGCACAACTTAGGAAATCATAGTGAATAAATATTGTTAACTATCCATAATGTAAAAACATCCACTTGCCAAAAAAAATCCTTGTAATGGTGGTTGTGCTGGATATTTTATTGTTGTTTCTTCTAAAGAAAAAATTTTCCTTATACACAATTCATAGGTTTCCTACTCAACAAAGTTATTTTTCCAAGTAATATAAAGGCAAATTTCAGAATGTTATGTAGGGGTCATCACAGAGTCAAAACCACTAGAGTTCAAATTGATGGTGCTTAAAGGGCAATTTTAAAATAACAAAAATTACCGCTATTGGTGAAGAGTTTAAATAGCTGATAAAAATATAATAGAAATGAGGATAAAAATTGGAACACAGGGTGTATTTGCAATTAAACCATGGCAGAAAACACCCTCATCTAGTGACTATTCAATGTTAACAAACACAAGCATCTGTTTTAGAGAAATCAGACAATACACATGCTTACTATGTCTCTATTAAATGCAAATATACTATGAATTTAATTTTTTAAGTCCACATTTTGTTCTGGAACTTGCCATTTATCAAAACACAACACAATGATGGCCATTGTTCCTTGGGCAACAGAACATTATTGTCAGGGGCACATGCTAGCTTTCTCAAAATGTAGGGCCAACTTACCTGTGTGGTCAATAATTGATCATCTTTCGAAGGGCATCATAGCATTTCCACTTGTCTGGGATGTAGAATGGCTCAAAAATATGAGGAAAGGGTGTGTCATACCCACATACTCTGGATATAGGAGCCTCCAGGTTCAGGAAGCATTCTTCCTGCAGATATCAATACAGGTGGTTAACTTCAAGAAGATATCTTTTTTTTTTCTTCTTCAAGAAATGAAACATTCCAACTTAAAATACAATTACATCCAAAGGCATTAAGATAAGTCTATTGTAATGTGAAAATAGCATGTTAAAAAAAACAGGTCACAAACAGCACATTTGGCATGATCCTAGTTTTACTTAAAATGTTTTCATATATGTATATGCATTTTATGCCTACATACATATTTACTGTTCAAGCCAAACCCAGACTATACCAAACATGCTGTTCTACAAATACAAATGTAAGGCATGACAGTCATAACAATGTGTTCACAGTAAACTCTGTGGCTTGAAATTAGTGATAGTATGCTTTTTTGTTTCCTGTATTTTTCAAGTTTTATATATAATAAACATCTACTCTATAAAAGCGAAATATTAAAATTAACCGTTTCTCCGAGACAGGGTAAGCCACGCCCACCAGCCAATCAGAGCGGCTGTATGCAAATTAGCCCAGCCAACATGGCGGCCGCCACTCACGGACCTGAGTAAACAGCCCTTTCCATTGCGGCAGGAGTGAAAGTGAAGCTGCGCCCCCTCAGCTCAGCTCCGATTAAACTGCCTCTAGCGAAACACAGCTTTTTGAAACATTGTAACAATCATAGAATCCTCCGGAGCTGAAGGAAAGAGCAGCTCCGGCCTAACCAGTAAAAGTAACAATTGTTTCATTATAGACACTGCCAGGTGAAGCAGAAAGGAGGCTTCCTTAGTAGTAGGCCGCCTTAAAGGAACAGTGTATCAATTATAGAAGACAACCCCAGGCCTTAAAGGAACAGCATCAATTATAGGAGATAAATTCCAGAAACCTGTGTCCAGCCAGCCTTGCTGGGACGTTGGGTCAATGGGAGCTGTGGGCAGCCTGAAAGCCCCTCACCCAGGCTGGTCAGGCACGCCAGCAGGTGGGCATCCCCCGAGGGGTCCCAGACTGCGAGAGGGCACAGGCCGGGCTGAGGGACCTCCCGAGTGCACAGAGCGGCTGCAGGGCAGGACAGCGCAGGACCCAGGACCC
>PVJC01054990.1:0-10330 GCA_004026665.1 Murina feae
AAAAAAAAAAAATGCAATCAATAAAAAAGGTAAAATAAAATTTAAAAAGTAATATAAATGAAGCCACTTTAAAATGAGTTGGAGCTCTAATGGATTTGGCTCAGTGGATAAAGCAATGGCCCACAGACTGAAGGGTCCTAGGTTCAACTCCTGTCAAGGGCATGTACCTTGTTTGTGGGCTCCATCCCCAGTTGGGCAGGGGTGGGCATACAAGAGGCAGCTGACTGATGTTTCTAACTCTATATTCTTCTCTGTGAAATCAAATATATATATATATATATATATATATATATATATATATATATATAATATTTTTTAAATGAGCTGGAGTTGCCATCACAGAAAATCTTCTTTGCTTGTCTTATGCCTCAAACCTTTGGCATGTTAAAACAGGGCAAAATGACCTTTGGACTGGGCCTACAGCAACATTGTGCCCCAAGGGACTCTTTGCCTAGATGACATGAAAGCAGATATTAAGACTAGGGGACCGATGACTACCAGGCTAAAAATTAAAAACATTGTTTAGAGTTAGCCTTCTTCCTGTGGATGCAATTGTTCGCTGTCCCTTTCTCATCAGCACCCCTTTTCCTTGTCTCCTAACTGGAACACTACCTAGGCTTCTACTGAAAGCTGTTAGTGCTTCCTGACAGCTATTCCTTTTTCATTATTATTTCAAATAAATGCTTGTTGCCTCCCGCTTTGAAAGGCCTTTGTTTTTGGTTAAGCCTTATTTTTCTTCATAATGAGAAAACTTGTTTGTATAGTTAGCTACACTTACTGAACTTCCGGATATTCTGTATCTAATAGTATGCAAATAATGAGACAGATGGGATTTCTTTTTTTAAAATGTATTGTTGACAGTATTAGGGGTGTTCCTCATTTTTCCCTCATTTTTCTTTCTTCATCCTGCCCTGACCCCACCCCAGATCTTTCCCACACTATTGTCTGTGTCCATGGGCTATGCCTGTATGCATATATGTTCTTTGATCAATCTCTTCCTATCCCTTCCGCATCCCTCCCCATTGAGATCTATCATTCTGTTCCAAGCATCCTTGTCTCCCGACCTTATTTTGTTTGTCAGCTTATTTGTTCATTAGATTCCATATATTGCTGGAAACTGATTGTTTTTATGCTGGAAACTGATTGTTTTTAACCTATCTTGGTTACTCTGAAAGGTCAGAGCTATGCACCCATTGTTTAAGTTGAAACATTGTTAATTACAGCAAATCTCTACCTGTTAATTACATGTAAAATTCTTCCTTGGAATTTCCTGCCTAAGGATATTGTTGTTTTCTCAGAGACTCAATAAAAGGCTGGTGAGACTCAGGCATCAGTGGACAATCTACCCTGGTATAGGAAAGATATCTCGCCTGGTCCCCCAGTTTCCAAATTGATTCTCTTCCAGTCTCTCTCTCTTCATTTTGTGTGCGGCCTCCTTCAGAACTCGAACCCTGAATAGGAACCCTGAACCACGCTGGACGTGTAAGGGGCTTCAATAATATATAAGTAAGGTCATATAATATTTGTCTTTCTCTAACTGGCTTATTTTGGCTAAGCCATTTGCTTAGCCAAATCATAATTTCCAGGTCCCTTCATGTTGTCACAAAAGGTAAGAGATCCTTTTTTAAAAGCTGCATAGTATTCCATTATATGAATGTACCAGACTTTTTTAAAAAACATATATTTTTATTGATTTCAGAGAGGAAGGGAGAAGGAGAGAGAGATAGGAACATCAATGATGAGAAAGAATCATTGATTGGCTTCCCTGCACTGGGGATGAAGCCTGCAACCTAGGCATGTACCCTGACCAGGAATTGAACCAGTGACCTCTTGGTTCCTGGGTCAACACTCAAGCCAGGCTTGTACCAGAACTTTTTTATCCACTCACTTACTGATAGTCACTTAGGCTGTTTCCAGATCTTAGCTATTGTAAATAGTGCTGCTATAAACAGGGGTGCATGAATTCTCTCTGACTGGTGTTTCAGAATTCTCAGGATATTTTCCTAGAAGTGAGATCACTGGGTCAAATGGCCGTTCCATTTTCTATTTTTTGAGGAAAACTTCATGCTGTTTTCCATAGTGATTGCACCAATCTGCATTCCCACCAGCAGTGCACCAGGGTTTCCTTTTCTCTACATCCTCACCAGCACTTGTTGTTTGTTTATTTGCCAATGATAACCATTCTGACAGGTGATACCTCATCATAGTTTTAATTTGCATCTGATGATTAGTGACCTTGGGCATTTTTTCATATGTCCATTGGTCATCTGTATACCCTCTTTGGAGAAGTGTCTATTCAAGTCCATTTCCTATTTTTTAATTGGATTGTTTCTTTCCTGGTGTTGAGTTGTATGAGTTCTTTGTATACTTTGGAAATTAACCCCTTACTAGTTGTATCATTGGCAAGAATATGTTCTCTTATTCAGTGGGTTCTGTTTTCATTTTGTTGGTGGTTTCTTTTGCATATGCAAAAGCTGTTTAGTTTGATGTAGTTCCATTTGTTTATTTTTTCCTTTGTTTCTCCTGCTCTATGAGATGTATTGGTGAAAATCCAGCAATGCATGATGTCTGAGATTATACCGTCTATGTTTTCTTCTGAGAATTTTATGGTTTCACAACTTACAATAATCCATTTTGAGTTTATTCTTGTGTATGATGTAGGCTGGTGGTCTAATTTCATTTTTTTGCATGTTCCTATCCAATTTACCCAACACCATTTATTGAAGAGACTGTCTTGACTCCATTGTATGCTCTTGCCTCCTTTGTCAAATATTAATTGGCCACAAAAGCATGGGTTGATTTCTGTGCTCTCTGTTCTGTTCCATTGGTCTATATGCCTGTTCTTATCCATATTTTCTCACCTGAAGACATGCCCATTGATTGTAGAGAGGAAGGGATAGAGAAACATCTACGTGAGAAAGAAACATTGATCAGCTGCCTCCCATTCACGCCCCAGTAGGGGATTGAACCCACAAACTATGTATGTGCCCTGATGGGGAATTGAACCTGTGACCTTTCAGTGTATGAGATGATGTTTCAACCAACTGAGACACACTGGCCAGAGCACATTCCATACTTTTTGTAAAGTATGTGGTTGTTTAACCAATATGCTGTACACCTGAAACTAATACAAAATAATATTGAACATAAACTGTCATTGGAAATTTTTCTAAATTAAAAAAATAGTCCCATAAATTCTAATAAAGTAATTCCATAAAGTAATTCTTATAAAGTAATTTTATAAATAATTTTAGCACTAAACTTCTTCTAATCAAATACTTTATTCAGTTTATGAAAGGAGGAAAAGTGATACAAAAAGAATGCATAATTTCCCAGACTTCATTAAATAGTCATTTTATTTATGCCATCTTTTCACTCTACTAATAATATAGCCAATACAATACTAACCATTATAATTAGAGCAACAAAGTACCTTGATGATTGGAAATATGTACACTCATGCCATAAATAATTTAGAATAAATCTTTAAGTCTATTTCTTTTTAGTGTCCTGGGATTTATACTTTCTGGGGGAGAGAGCTTACAATGTTACAGCATTAGTAGCATCTAAAAAAATAAAATAAAATAAATTACCGAGGATTTCTAGACGAATAAATGGTAGAAATATCCACTGCCATCATATAATGCTACTTGAAGAAATATATCATTAATGTGAAGTACAAAGCAAAGTAACTTGGGGATGTCCGGTCATCCTCAATGCACTGACCCCCTGCCACCGGGTTCATGCGGTTTTGTTTTTCTCTGCTTCTAGGCCCTCTGCCACAACCATGTTCTGCCAGAACCTCAGTCAGGCCAAGAAACATGCAAGCTGGATCCACCTCTTTGTATTTCTTGGAACCTAAGGTACTGGGCAGTGTTGTATGTCTTATGCCTGGCATTGTTCACTATAGGCGTCTATGGAACTATAGAAAAATAACTCTGAACCCTGGCACAAACTAGGTCCCAATGGTTCTACTCAAGAAGAAGAAACTGAAGAAAAAAGGTCCTGATTTCTAAGAAATGTTTCACTATGCAGCTTATTAGAATGAAGGTCTTCTAGAAGCTATCTGCATAATTGTCCACTTAACTGGGAATATTTCCCCTCCAAATGCATGAAATCATGTTGGCGTATTGTGTTGGTGTTTACACTGATTAATACATATTTGAAACTTGAAATAGGATAAGTAACTTGTATAGGATGATATTTTTCTTGAATGGAAAATTTTTTTTAAATGCTGGAGAATAAAATTTTACAAAAAGAAAAAAAGAAGGAATATTATGGAAAGTGAACCGCGTCCAGCATGGTCAGTGGCGAACCTGAGGAGGGGTGGTGAAGGATTAAAGAAAACAGACAAGAGAATATAGCTGGGGCTAGGTGGGACACTGTTCTCGGATGGAGAGACAGTGCTACAGCCTGCAAGCCGAGTCTTTATTTTATAGTCAGATCCCATGAGGCAAAGCAAGGGCATGGTCAAGTTGTTTACAATATTCTCTCGAGTTTCAAATCTATTTAATTACATGCACTTGAGAATGCTATCAAGCTTTGTTTTGGCAGCACTTGCTACACTTCCCACAGCGTACATCACTCAGCCACCTGGGACCACAGGCTCAAACCATAAGGTCAAGCTTACAACCATAGCCTTTGGCTGTAATTGTGCTGGGAGGGCTTTGCCCTCCAAGCTGGGACCTGCACGTGGCTCTGCCATGAGAAGAGTGTGCCCTCTCATTAGTCTGAGGCTTGAACCTGTCCAAACGCTTTAGCCACTCTCCACAGAAAGCAAGAAATATAGATTGGAAAATGAGAGGATTAAGACAGCAAAATTTATAGGGACTGGTAAGAAGCCACTAGAAGATAAGGAGAATATTATGGCAGAATAAATTAGACAAACATCTCTAAAGACAGGAGGATGGCTGTAGGTGCTTTATAAAAGAAACGAGGTAAATAGTTGCCTAAAAAAGGAAGTGAGAAGGTTTGGGAATAAATATTTTGCATTTTCTGTAAGCATACATGGGAGATGTGTGAACTGAAAATAACAGAGAGAAAGCAAGATGTAGAGAGGAAGAAAATCAAATAAAACAACATTAGAGGGATTGTTGTTAATGTACAACAGTATAGAATGTGTGGTATATTTTATTACATTGTATTTCTTCTCTTAGTACTCATTGAACGTTGCAGAAGTTAAGATAAACACATTATAATAATTTCTCTTTGAATTGGACAGGTCAAACTATAGCTATATCCATTTTAAGCCTAGTTTTGCTTTCTTGCTTCCCAGAGTTACCTTCTGAAGAGGCTTAGTTTGGAACTTTAGCAGAAGTCACACTGGTGATCTAAAGGATTAAGAGAGTTTCTGAATTCTATAAGAATCCAATAGCATGTGCATTGTACAGATTGAGAACTCATCATTTCCAAGTACATTTTAGGAGTCAGTCAACTACTTCCATTAATTCATACCATAATTGAATTGTAAAGAGCCAGAGATCTTGACAATGATAGTCCGCAGGAAGGAAAAAATAAATGAGAATCCCCAGCTGCTGACAAGGACTTGATTTAAATCAGAATTGAATTAATAAGGATTGCAATTAAGCTGGGTTTCATTAATCAATACCCTATTTAATTTGAATGTCATCTTAAAGTTTCTCATTATCAGCCCAGCACTCAGTTAGAGATGTTTTGGAAACTGATGGAAATGTCTACTAATAATGCTCATATGAGAATTGGAAAATTATTTAGTGAACTTATCTACTTTTCTGTTACCAAACTTTTGCAAATTTCCCTTGGGTAGCTTCTCATTATCTCGAATGATTATCTTTCTCATGGCACCTTGTTAAGTTTTGGGTTTGGTTTTTCTTCTTGTTGTTTTCTCCATAAAAGCTCCTCTGTGCCAGTATCTCCCCAGGTCAGGAACCAAGTGATTTTTTTTCTGACCAATCTCTTCTCACTTAATTACCCACCTGGTTATTGACATAATAAGGCTGCCTCTGTGGTAGGAGCTAACTATCCCAAAAGACTTGTTTTCACACTTCTGAGACAGTTAAAAATATGCTTAAAAATCCAGCATAATAGTTCACCAAATTAGGACACAGAAAGCTTTTACCATTTTTTAATCTCCCCAACATACTCTGACTCCCCTTATTGGGTACATGATAGTTTCCTGTATAGTCTTCAATGCTTGACTAATCTAATCTACTAAAAGAGAAACATGCAAATTGACCACAGCTCTGCTACACCCCAAGCCATGCCCACCAGCCAATCAGACTATATGCAAATTAATCCAACCAAGATGGCGGCCACCACGGACCTGGAGCAAGCAGGAGGCTTGGTTGCCTTGGCAATGGAGGAAGCCAAGCTTTCCTCCTGCCCTGGCCAGCTGTGACCTCCACTCAAGGTAACAAAGTTTCAGTTATAGAAGATAAATAAATCCCAGATACCTGCTTCTAGCCAGCCTGCTGGGAACTTGGATCCCTGGGGGCAGTGGCTAGCCAGCAAACAGCCATCAGCCCCTCACCCAGGATGGCCACACCCTCATGGGATGAGGGTCTCTGCAGGGGGGCTTGGCCAGCCTACAAACAGCCATCAGCCCTCACCCAGGCTAGCCAGGAATCTCAGCAGGACCCCCACACTGATCCGGGACAACCTTAAGGGCAAGTCATCTGGCCCCCACCCTTGCACCAGGCCTCTATCCTATATAACCCTATATAATAATCCTATATAATAAAAGGGTAATATGCATATTGACCCTAACAGCAGAACCATAGGGAATGACTGGTCACTATGACACACACTGACCACCAGGGGGCAGACACTCAATGCAGGAGCTGGCCCCTGGTGGTCAGTGAGCTCCCCAAGGGGAAACTCTTCTCAGCCACAAGCCAGGATGAAGTCTGTCAGCACAATGCTGGTGGGGGGAGCCTCTCCCGCCTCCTCAGCAGTGCTAAGGATGCCCGACTGCAGCTTAGGCCTGCTCCCCGCTGGCAGGTGGACATCCCCCAAGGGCTCCCAGGCTGCCAGAGGGATGTCTGACTACGAGCTTAGGCCCAATACCCTGAGGAGTGGGCCTAAGCCAGCAGGTGGACATTCCCCAAGGGGTTCTAGACTGTGAGAGGGCACAGGCCGGGCTAAGGGACCCCTCCCCCGAGTGCACAAATTTTTGTGCACTGGGCCTCTAGTTCATTAATAAAAATAAGAGTACATGCCCTGGCTGGTGTGGCTCAGTTGGTTGGAGCCTCATCCTGTACACATAAAGATGACAGGTTTGGTTCCCAATCAGGGCACATATCTAGGTTTCGGGTTTGATCCCCAACTGGGGTACATACAGGAAGCAACCGATTGATATTTTTTTCTTTCTCTCTTCATCTCTCTCTACAAATCAGTTTTTTAAAAACCAACATATCCTTGGGTGAAGATAGAGAAGAAAACAAAAACAAAATAAGAGTATACACAGTATTGATCACTAAACAGGTAACTATGAAATCTGTGGTAATTTGTCCTAAGGAAGGAAATATTTACTTTTGCAAATTTTCAAATGTTTTATTTGTCCTCCCTGACTTTGTTTAACACCCTCTTCAGGTTATCCTATATAGGAACATTAGTTTATTTTTTTATGATGACCAGTCTTCCAGTTGCAAAGTGATAACCAACAAAAACATGTTTGCAGACTAGTCATATCCCTATGTGTTGTTTACTTTCCTATATCTATGTATATAAAAGCCTAAGCAACCATTACAATCGAACAACCAGAACAACTGGAACAACCAGTCAACCAGTAGCTATGATGTGCACTGACACCCAGGGGGCAGACAGTTAATGCAGGAGTTGCCCCTGATGGTCAGTGCACTCCCACATCCAACCTTCTGCAGCCCCTCCTCCCCCCACAAGTCAACCTCTCATGACCCCTCCCCCCAGCCAGCTAGCCCCATAGGCCTTGATCACCGGCCAGGCCGAGGGACCCCACCCATGCATTAATTCATGCACTAGGCCTCTAGTACTAGTAATAAAAGCCTAATATGCTGAGTGTCCAGTCGTGCGGTCAACCAATCAAAGCATAATATGCTAATGATGTGCTAAGGCTGCTCATCTGCTCCCTATTACGTGCAGTGACTGCCAGGGACAGACAGTCGACCAGTCGCTATGAAATGCACTGACCACCAGGGGGCAGACATTCCGATCAGTAGGTTAGCTTGCTGCTGAGGTCCGGCTAATTGGGACTAAGCAAGATGGGCCAGACATGCCGTAGAGCCCTCCCACAGCCCCTCCCTGGCTGGCCAAACTCCCATGTCCCTCCCCAACCCCAATCATGCACTGCCTTGGTGTGGTCCCTTGGCCTGGCCTGCACTCTCTTGCAATCTAGGACCCCTTGGGGGATGTTGGAGAGCTGATTTCAGCGAGATCCCACAGACCAGGCTAAGGGACCCTACTGGTACATGAATTCATGCACTGGGCCTCTAGTAAATACATATTTATAGAATTTGTATGGATAGCATAGATCAATGCTGCTGCAGAATCTGAGTATTATATTGGATGAAAATTCAATTTTTATAGTCATAGAGAAAATTATCAAGTTTGACTTCCTTGGCCCTAGCATGAATTTTAATATTCACACCAGATTCTGTTTACCTCCAGTAAAAGTTTGATCATTGATTTATTCTCTGATGTTCTGATAACAGTGCCTAAGGTATTATAATATTTATTATTATAATACTTCATAAGTATAATTTTTGTGGAATTTAAAGCTAGAGTAACAAATAGTTGAGAAATGTACATAATTCTCTCAATACAACAGCAGAATTTCAACATGTTCTTAATCCAGTTTCCACTAATGAGGAGAAAGTTCTATAAAAATTAAAGTAAATGTTCAGATACTATAGCCTAACCATCATCATAGTTGACACAGATGTGAGAAATTATAAACCCAATACTTGACACAATTTTTGTTCTGATAATCAAGCATGCAAGAAGGTCCTTATATTGCTATAAAATATTTATTAAAATATATGAAAGTTACAATGTGCCAACCATTACCTTCCAGAAGAATATATTAGGTTCTACCCTTAAAATACATCTAACTTACCACTATACTATGCTACCTCATCCAGAGAATTTTTGGAAAAGATATACAATAGATTCAGTTAATTTTTATTTATTTGTACCACATGTCACCAAAAAGTAACTAATATGGCTTCTAAAAATTAATGTAATCCTTTTTATCCATATGGTTTCCAACTCTTCACACATTTAAAAAAAAAACCCAAAACAAACAAATAAATAAAAAAACACTAATGAGCAAAGAGAACAAAAATATCTATGTAGCACACCTTCAGTATAGGGAATAGAACATACATACTATGAACTTTAATTTTCAGTTAAGCAATACATTATACTAAACACACACTCTGGAGACTGGACCAGACTAAAGACAAGATAGAGACTCTACAGAAAAAGAGAGAAGGAGGAGGAGGTAAAAAATAAAGAAAAAGGAAGGAAAAAAGAAGAAAGAAAAAGAACCAAGTCCTCAGAATAGCAGGACACAGATAAATCAATCCCAGAAATAGAATGATCCATCCTGAGTGGAGAAAATACCAAGAACCAGCCAGAGACTTGATAGGGAAGAGCAAAGGCTATGAGGTATCAAAAGGAAGAGACCTAGAAGTGTGGAATGCGATAAGCAGGCTGCATCACACCTGTGGAAGCAGGAATATGGAAGAAGGAGGAACCCCTAGCAGGCTTGGTAATAAAAGGAAAGAAGGAAATTAAGGTCTTAAATACACAAAAGAGAATCACAAAATCAGAAGATACTTCAAACTCTCCTCCAAGGAAGGTCCTAGATATGTGAAACTTTTATTTCACTATAGACCAACAGAGGAAGGACAGGTAAACCAAACAAATCCAGTAAACTATTGGATTGTTGGTAGTTCACTAAATGTGGGTCATTTTATGTGCATAAATGAATAATAGGAACATTGAGAAAAGTGATGAAACCACCAAATCAGAAAAGCAGAAGTAAAAAGATGTTAAAAATGATCAGAGCAAAAATTATTGGTATAGCTGATAGGCAAATAAAATCCAACAATGAATCTCTGAAGAAGAAAAATAAATCAATAAGTTAGAATTATTAAAATTATAATCTGAGAAAGCTTTCCAGAAATAAAATAATATCTGAATCTATACATTAATAAATCCACTATATACCTGGGAAAATTCAGGGAGGATTATTAACTTGAGACAGCACATTAACACCACTAAATTTTTTTAAATTTATTTTTGTCACCATACAAAGTTATTATAATACTAGAGACCTGGTGCACAAAAATCTGTGCACTCGGGGGCATCC
>PVJC01054991.1:0-10296 GCA_004026665.1 Murina feae
AACCCCAGTGTTCTCACTCAGGAGCTGTTAGAGTGGAAGAATGATTTTTAAAGGACATTTCGCCACCCAAAGCACTTTTTAACTTTCTCAAAGATACGTGGATGATCACTGAACATGGATGCAAAGTGCATTTTACACCCAAAATAAGAGTTCCTTAAAAGTTTTTTTAAAAGATTTTTTTTCTCATTGTCAAAATAATGTAGGGTCATTAGTAGAAATTTAAAAAGAATAGTATATAGTAAAAGAAATCACTTCTTTCCAATACCTGAGGTTAACCACTGACATCACTTCAAAGTATTTCCTTTACTCTTTCATACATTTATATGTCCAGATACATTTTTGAGGTGATACTATTAATTTATATATTTTAATAGGTGTTGTATTGACTTCAGAGAGGAAGGGAGAGGAAGAGAGAGATAGGAACATCAATGATGAGAAAGAATATTTCATCAGCTGTGTCTACATGCCACCTACTGCTGATGGAGCCCACAACCAGGGCATGTACCCTGACTGGGACTCCATGCATGACCTCCTGGTGCATAGATCAATGCTCAGCCACTGAGCAATCCTGGAATCAAGATGCTACTACTTTTTACGTGTGTATCCTGCTTTGCTTTCTTTTATTTATGTGTATACATTTCACTGAAACTATAACTACCTATTTCCCATTTATTAAGGCACTGTTTATTTTTTCCAGCTTTATTGAGAACTAATTGATATACACCACTGTAACAGTTTAAGTCATATGACACAATGGTTTGATTTACCTGCATTGTGAAATGATTACCACATTGGGTTCAGGTAAAATCCATCAGAGATGTGACAAACCTAAACTGAAATCACTAATGTAATGTGCGCTATTTTTTTTCTTCAAAGTCAAACCCAAAATTCTTACTATTACAAAAATGTTGTGCTCTTTGCAAAATTGAGCTTCACTTGTAACTAAAGTGCAGGGTGTGGTGGGTCTGCAGGCTGGGGCTCTACAGCCCTGACCTCTTGCACTTGACCCTGTGCCTGTTCACATGCAGTTCCTTTCTCCTTCCAGACTTCAAATGAGGCTGGTGCTGGATGTGCTGCCCTTACTGGACTGACTCCACAGTCTGTCTTTCAACCACTGAGTGGCAGAGGTGAGAACACACTGTGTAAGCCTGTGGAGCACATAGAGTTCAGACCTCACTTCAGCTCAGCAACTCTGGGCATGATCTCAGCAAGAGTGTGCGCAGAGCCTATGCTGGCCTTTGTGGTGTGAGCTCTGTGTGGGCCAGATCACCCACAGTGACTCTCCACCTGCATCTCAGCCAGCTTCCTGGTCCTTCTGCTAGAAGTTCTGGTTCTCTCAGAACCTTAGACTCCTCTCCCGCCATGAGCTGTGTAGAAGTTTCATAGAACAGCATGGTTTTCAGGGAAAACTGGCAAGAGAAAAAGAAGAAAAATGTAAGCAGGAGTCACCTCAATGCCAGGGGCCCATTTTCCCAGATCCTCACAAGACATTGGTTTTTCTTCAGCATTTGAAGGGCTTATGCTCAGGCTATGGCTTTAGAGCCAGGCCAGGAGAGAAGAGGGATGGGGCCAGGGCAGCCGCCACTGTGGCTCCGACAGGCCCCTGGTCCAGTCTTCTCTCACTCATTCCCGTCCTGCTCACAGAGCAGTGCTAACACTCACTGCCTTTAAGACAAATCAGCTCACCATCGGGCTGGTCACTCCTCACGTTCTTACTTCGAACCCCAGTCTGTCCACTGCTGCTTTCTGTCTGGAGTCTGCAGTTACTCTTCTGTCTGAGACCGTGCTTCTCATCACGGGGTGGACAGCGGGCCACTGACCTGCTCCATCTTGGTGGTTCCAGAATGCTGTGTTCTGTTCTTTTGAAAAGAAGAAAAGAAGGAAGAAAATGGGTCTAGACACCAAGTAGCAGTTGTGTAAAAATGCGTGGATAGTGAGTTGTTTTTTTTTTTACTCTTAGTACTTTGAAGAGCTATGTGGATTGATATGAGGTGATGTTATTTTATTGTTCTCCCTGGATGTGCTTCCTGAAGAAGGCGACTGAGTTGGCTGGCTGCACAGATACAGGAACAACAGGGAGAGTGTGCTGTCCTATGTGCCAAGAAACAAGGAGTTGTTGCTGTTTTGCGTTTCTGAGCCTCTATCACCATGTGAGTCAGGTCTGGCCAGAGGCAAGGACAGTCATGAGCGGCTCTTGGCAGGCCTTCCTGACATCACTTGTCTGTCTGACCTCTACAACATTGGTCTGAGCTCAGTGCCAGCTGAATCTACAAGCCAGAGGTGCCTGGAGCCCTGGGTCACTGTGTGGAGAGGACAAGCTTTGGTGGCTCCATGACCCAAATCGTGGACGATGCAGAGCAAGATTTTATTGGGTTCAGACACTGAAAATTTCGTCATGACAGCCCACACTATTACCCTAATGATACAGTCTTCGACGAACAATTAGAACCTCCCCAACTGGACCACAGAGTAAGGTGTCAGACCTTTGATGAGTGTGTTATATCTCTCATCTTCGTTTAACCCCTTAAAATGGGGAGGTGTTGATTTCACTCACCAGCATTACCTTTTCCATCTAACAGTCAGGTTGACTGGTAAATTGGAGTCATCTCTGGAAGGAGAGTGAATTTGAAGAAAAGGTATTATTTTTACCATAATTTTGAGTACACAGAGAAAAATTATTTATTCTTCCTAACCTTTAACGGACCATAGGTATCTTTTCTGCAGTTGAGATCTGTAGGTAATTAAAGGCACATGCTTGCAACGACAATGCTGCCTTCCTTCATCCTTGTCCTTGGGTAGAGTCACTCATGGGTCCTGTGCCCAGGACCCAGCCAAGACCCTGAGAAGTAAATATGCTCTGTCAATGGGACCCTGGCCCAGCGTTCCTGGAATGGCACAGCAGGGCCATCCCTGTCACTTGGTGGATGTGGTTTAATCAAGCAGAGGGTCACTGTGGGATGACTGTGCTGCCCGTGTTGTGTTTGTCAGATGGTTAAAGGTTTGGAAGCTCCTTTAAGAAACCAGGTGGTACAGTGAAGGAGCTATTCCCCAGAGTGATCACTTTAGAAGTGGCTGCAACACAGCAGATGTATTAAAAGCTGTGGAAGTTCCTTGATGGAATGAGAATGTAGCACTGAAGGTCACTGGTCTGGATGGTGGCCCTCAATCTCACTGACCACCAGTTCCCATGGGCAATTCCTCATACTCAGCCGTCTCTTAGTCGACCCGCTTGGCCAGATTCTCTGGGTCAAGACAACCAAAACTGTCCCCCCTTTTATTTTTTAACCTTTTAGAAATATAATTGCAGATTCATATTTTTTGTCATTGATAATGCAGAGATGGCCCACATAATCTGACCCAGGTTCCCTCTATAATATCTTACAAAAATATCACAAACAAGATATTGACAGTGACTCCACCACACACCTAAGGCAGGTTTCCTGATTCCCTTTGGGCCCATTTTCACATGTGAGTTTTTAGTTTTGTGCTCTTTTATCACATGCCTTCACCCTGTGCTCCAGATAGAGATCAGCTGTACTTGGTTCTCCTAGACCCAGGACAGTGTCTTTTATTTAATTTTTTGGTATATTTTTATCACAGTAAAATACACACAGTGAAATTTTCCATTTTACCTATTTTTTAGTGCACAGTCCAATGGTGTTAACTACATTCTTATTGTTGTCCTGCCGTCACCACCATCACCTCCATCTCTGTTCTCATCTTCTCCAACTGACACTCTGTCCCCACTAAATGACAACTCTGCATCCACTTCCTCATCCCTTTAGCCTCCATCTTACCTCTGTCTCTATGACTCTGAGGGCTCCAGGGACCTCATGTGAATGGAATCACACAGATTTGTTCTTTGGTGACTGACTTATTTCACTGAGCATCATGTCTTCAGGGTCCATCCAGATTGTAGCATGTGTCCTATTTTTCTAGATTGAATTTATTGGGGTGAGATTGGCAATGAAATTATGTAGCTTTCAGGTACAAAGTTCTATAATACATTATCTGTGTGGTGAATTATTGTCTCACCCCAGGTCAGGTCTCCTTCCATCACTGTTTATCCTTTCTAAACCCTCTTCTACACACACTCCTTTCTTTCTGATACTCACCAATCTACTGTCTGTGTCCATAAGTGTTTTCTTGGCTTAATCTTTTCACCTTTTTGCCCTAGTCCACCGACCTCTCTCCCATCTGACAGCTGTCAGTCTCTTTTCTACATCTATGAGCCTGTTTCTATTTTGATTGTAGTTTACTTTTTTCATTAGATTCCACAAAAAAGTGAAACCATAAGACACTTGTATTTCTCTGACTGGCTTACTTCACGTAGCATAATACTCACCAGCTCCATCCGTGCTTTTAAAAAAGGTACGATATCCTTCATTTCCTTTTTGTGTGTGTGTGTGGGGGGGGGGTGAGTAGTATTCCGTTGTGTTAATGTACCACAGCTTTTTCTCCACTTATCTGCTGTGGGGCACCTGGGCTGCTGTGAAAGAAACCCCTGCTCTTCTAAATCATGCTGCAGTGAACATAGGGCTGCACATATCCTTTCAGATCAGTGTTTCAGGTTCTGCAGATATATCCTCAGAAGTGGCAATGCTAGGTCATAAGGCAGTTCTATTTGTAATTATTGAGGTAACTTCATACTGCACTCCACAGTGGTTGCACCAATCTGTATTCCCACCAAGAGTACGCAAGAGTTCCCTTTTCTCCACAACTTCACCAGCACTTGATGTTTGTTGATTTATTGATGCTAGCCATTCTGACAGATCTGAGGTCAAACTTCAATGTGATTTTAATTCCTATTTCTCTAATGATTTGTGATGCTCAGCGTCTTGTGTAATGATAATCTCCAGATCCTCAATGGAGAAGAGTTCATTTAGGCTCTTTGTTCATTTTTAAATAGGATTGTTTAATTTTTTTATGATGTTGATTTTTATAAGTTCTTTATAAATGTTGAATATTAAGCCCTTATCACATGTTCCATTGGCAAATATGTTCTCCCATTCAATGGGTTGTCTTTTCATTTTGTTGATGGTTTTCTTTTCTGCACAACAACTTTTTAGTTTGATGTAGTCCCATTTGTTGAGTTTTTCTTTTGCTTCTCTTGCCCAAATAGATATATCAGAATAAAAAATATCGCTATGAAAATGTACCACTTTTCTTTTATTCTACAATTTTTATGGTTTCAAATCTAATTTTCAAGTCTTTAATCCATCCTGAGTTTCTTCTTCAATATGGTGTTAAGAAGGTAGTCTGCATTCATTTATTTTTCTACATCTCTCTGCAATTTTTCTCAATAGCATTTATTGAATGGACTACTTTTACTCCATTGTATGTTCTTGTGTCCTTTGTCAAATATTAATTGACCATAAATATATGGCGTTATTTCTGGGCTTGTTATTCTGGTCCAATGACCTTTAGGTCTGTTTTATGCCACTACCATGCTACATGTCTTACTATGGCCTTGTTGTATAGTTTGTTATCAGGTAGCATGATTCCTCCAACATTGTTCTTTTTTCTCAAGCTCCTTGTGGCTTTTGCTTTGATTCTATGAATTTGTTTTGTGTGTGTGTGTGTGTGTGTTGGGGTTTTCGTTTTTGTTTTTTGGTGCTTTTTTTTTTGTTTCCATATCTATTTTTGTAATATTTGTTATCGTTGTTTGAAATAAGTCATTGGACATTTTAATGTTGATACTTCTTATCTTTGAAATTCATGTGTGCTTTTACTTATGTGTATCTTCTTTAACTTCTTCCTTCAATCCTTTTATATCATTTTCTGTCATTCTTTATTTATTTATTCTTTCTTTCTTTCTTTCTTTCTTTCTTTCTTTCTTTCTTTCTTTCTCTTTCTTTCTCTTCCTTCCTTTCTTTCTCTCTCTCTCTCTCTCTCTCTCTCTCTCTCTCTCTCTCTCTCTCTCTCTCTCTCTCCTCTCTTTCTCTCTTAATGATCTTTATTATGCTGAGATGTATTCCCGCTATTCACACGTTGCTGAGAGTTGTTACAATGAATAGGTGCTGAGTTTTCTTGAATGTTCTTTCTGTATCTATTGTTATAACCTTGTGATTTTTTCTTTATTTTCTTTATGCTTTACCAGGTTTATCATGTGCTGATACTGTACCAACCTTGCATCCCCAGAATCAATCCCACTGCATCATTGTGGGTAATCTTTGAATCTATTACTGAATACAGTTTGGCAATATTCTCTTGAGGATTTTAGCATCTATGTTCATCAGGGATATTGGCCTATAATTTTCTTTCTTTGTAAAGTGTTATTCTTGTTTGGGGATTAGGATAATGCTGGATTCATGAAATGAGCTTGGGAGTCTTCCCTTCTCTTGGGTGTTTTGGACGAGTTTGAGGAGAACAGGTGTTAGTTCTTCTCTGAATGTTTGATGAAACACACTGTGAAGCTATCCAATCCAGCTCCTGTATTTGTTGAGAAGTGGTTTCTGCTTTTAATCCTCACCAAGGATATATTTTACAATGAATTTTTTTTTTTTGAGAAGACGGAGTGTGGGAGAGAGGGAAGGGAAAGAGAAGGGGAGAGAGAGAGAGAGAGAGAGAGAGAGAGAGAGAGAGAGAGAGAGAGATGAGACACACACATCAAATGGTTGTCCTACACACATGCACACCTCAACAGGGGGCAGGGGTGAACCTGCAAAGTATGTAGGTGCCCTTGACTGGGTATCATACCCATGATCCTTTGATGTATGGACCATAGCTGTAATCACAGTCACACAATGGCCTGTGCTTCATTGCATCTTGCTGTTGTTTTTTACTTCTTTGTTTTTTTGCTCTGATCTTTATTATTTCCTTTATTCTCTCTGTTCGTGGTGTCTTTGTTTTCCTTTTGCACTAGTTTCTCTGAGTGTAAAGTTAGATGATGTACTTCAGACTTTTCTTGTTTCTTGAGGTAGGCCTGTGATGTTATGAATTTCCTTCTTAGGATTGCTTATTCTGTGTTGCATAGAGTTAGGATTGTTGTGCCCTCATTTCCACGTGTTTCACCTTATTATTAAATGATTTCCTTGATCTAATTGTTTACCACTCATTGTTTAGTAACATATTAATTAGCCTCCAAAACTTTCTGTGTTTTACAGTTTCTTCTTTTTTTCTGTTTTACTTTTTTTTAAAAAAAAAACATACAATTACTAAATTTTTATTGGGGCAAAACAAATATAAAATTTAGCATTTTAACCACAGTTAAGTATATATTTAGTATATTGATGGTCAATTCTCACCACCATGAATCTCCAGATATGTATTTGTTTATTTATTTACTGATTGATTGATTGATTGATTGATTGATTGCTTTTCATTGCTTTTATTTCTCTGTTAATAAAAGTATTTGGGCTGGGTGCTTTTGGGTGTGCACAATTTCATAATAGATCACCTGTATATAATTTTTTTTCTAATTGAGTTCTAGTTTTATACAGTTATGATTAGAAAATATTCTTGATATATTTTCAATCTTCCTAAGTTTACTGAGACTGTTTTTGTGCCCTAACATGTGGTCTATCTAGATAATGTTGCACGTCCACTTGAAAAGAATGTATATTCTACTGCTTCAAGGTGAAATGCTCTGAAGGTACTAATTAAATCAATTGGATCTAATGTGTTGTTTAAGGCCACTCTTTCCTTCTTGATTTCCTGTGTGGAAGACCGAGCCATTGAGGCCAAGGCGTATTAAAATCCCCTACTATGGATGTACTATTGTTGAACTCTCCATTTATGTTCATCAGGATTTGATTTACACATTTAGGTGTTCTAATGTTCAGGAAATACATGTCTGCAAGGGTTATATCCTCTTGTTGGATTGCTCCCTTTCTCATGATGTGGTATCCTTCTTTATGGCTCAATATAGCCTTTGTTTTAAAGACTCTTTTGTCAGCTATATGGATTACCTACAGAGCTTTTTATTCATTTGTATTTGCCTTAAATATCTTTTGCCATCTCCTTGCTTTTTTGTGTGTATATCTTTTATTCTGAGGTAGGTCTCTTGTTGACTATATATATATATATATATATATATATATATATATACGGTTTCTGTTTTCTTATGGATTCAGCTACCATGTCTTTTAATTGCAGCGGTTAAGCCACTTACATTTAAAGTAATTATTCATAGATATGTTTTATTCTTTTAACTCTATTTCCATTTCATTCCTAATTGATAGTTCTTATACTAATGGTTGGGTGGTAACACGTTTCTTATGGTGTTTCCTCTCAGGGAAGCTCTTTATTTCTCCATCCTTTTTAAATGGCAGCCTTGCTGGGTAATGTAGTGTTGGTTGAAGGTCATAACTTTTCAATACTTTGAATATTTTGTGCCAATCCTTACTGGCCTGGTATGTTTCTGTAGAGAAATAAGCTGACAATATT
Source organism: Murina feae (assembly GCA_004026665.1). Taxonomy (NCBI): domain Eukaryota; kingdom Metazoa; phylum Chordata; class Mammalia; order Chiroptera; family Vespertilionidae; genus Murina; species Murina feae. The sequence continues at coordinate 8,389 of PVJC01054991.1, forward strand.
ATGGGAGCTTCCTTGTAGGTAACTGACCCTCTTTCTTTTGTTGCTTTTAGGATGTCTTATCTTAAGGTTCAAGTTGGAGGAGAAAAAAAAAATGTCTTGTCTTTAATCTTTGTCATATTATTTATGATGTATCTTGGTGTCCGGCCCTTTTTGATTCATCTTGTTTGGGACTGTGTGCTTCCTGGACTTGTGTGTCTTTTCCTTCACCAGGTTCGGGAAGTGCTTGGCCCATCCTTTCTTTTAATAGGCTGCAGTCCCTTAAGCTTTCTTTTCTCCTTCTACTCTTATAATGTAAATGTTGTTATGCTTCATGTTGTCCCAAAATGTCCCTTAAACAGTCCTCATTTTTAAAAATCATTTTTTTTCTAATTGCTGCTTTTGTCTTTTGTGACCTTGTCCTCCAAATCACTAATTTGATTCTCTGCTTCATCCAACTGTTTATTTCATCTAGTGTATTCTTCATTCCTGAGGTTGTACTCTTTATTTCTGACTGGATCTTTTTATATGGCTTAAATATTCTTTTTCATGCGTTCTATCAGTTTTCAAGTTCCCACTGATTTCAGCCATTCTTTGCCTAACTTCTATTAACATTCTTACTACCATTATTAAAAACACACACACACACCCTGCATCTGATATATTGCTTGCCTTCACTTCATTTAGCATTTTTTTCTCTATTTCCTGTTTTTTATTTCGAGGCATTTCTCTTTGCATTTTGTCGGTCTCTGTGTGTGTGTTTCTTTGTATTAGGATCCAATTCTTGGTAGTGTAGGTTTGTGTAGTAGGTATCCTGTGGAACCCAGTGGCCCTATCTTCTTGATCACCTGAGTCCAGTGCTCCATGGTGTCCCGTATGCATTATGTGAACCTTCCTGTGGTATTTGATTCTTGATGGCTATGGGCCAATGCATGTATGGAGTTGATGCTTAGGCTAGTTGGTTGTGACCACAGTCAACTCTGCCTACAGTGTATGAGCTGCCAACAGGTGTTGACCATGTAGAGCACAGTTCATCTCAGCAAGTTCTGGTGGCTGTCTAGATCTCTCTTTGCACTTGCTCTTTGTGAGACTAACTGTATCCTGCTCTGATTGCTATGAAGCTGGGCACTGGGAGTGTTGATCCTGAAGCTTCCTGGGGGGAGGGAGGGCTCTGCTGCAGAACAATATCAGATGCTTTATGTGACTTGTCCAGGGCAATCTATTTGCTTCTACAAAGCATTTCACAATTTGTAATGCCCTCTGCTGAGGCCACGTGAGCACAGGAAGCTCTAAGCAAGGCACCAAGCTGGCTTTAGCTAGCATTGAGCCTCCAGAACAGGTCAGCAAAAGTCCCAGAGCACACCATGTTCTGCCTCTCTGTCTGGGTGCCTGTTAGTCTCAGTTAATGAAAGAGTCTCTGGAAGCACTCAAGTTGCATGAAGTAGATTCTCAGAGAGTCCCCAGGCAGAGGGAGTGGTGTTCACCTGATTGATTCAGGTTAAGCTCACGGTCAATGTTGGGTCTGAGGCCACTCAGCAAATGTTCCAGAGTATACCAGCTGCAGTCCCTATCCGCTGGGTCCTCACACATCTTTCAGCAGTGTAGAGAAGACACATACCTGGCATTGTTTGTAGGAGGAAATGAAAAAGTCGAAAGAGGCTGCTTCCCAGGCTTGAAGATGTCTCAGATCTGTGGTCCAAGATTAGCTGTGTGTGCTTCCGGGCTTTGCAGAGGGCCTGTAGAATCTCAAAGGTCAGAGAGCTGCTTGTTATTTTGGATTTTCATGGGTGCCCAGGGATGCCGCAGGGGAGGGAGAGTATGGCAGGATCATGCAGGTGTGAACCCCTTATCATGTAGTTCAAAGTACAGTCCCCTCCGGAGTGGTTGCTTTCAGCAGATTCATCCCTCCATTTCTATCCTAAGAGAGCTGGA
>PVJC01054992.1:0-10333 GCA_004026665.1 Murina feae
AGGAGGAGGAGGAGGAGGAGGAGGAGGAGGAGGAGGAGGAGGAGGAGGAAGAAGAGGGAAGGGGCGGGGGCCGAGGGAAATATGAACTGATGCTTCCCTGCCGGAGCCCGCTTGTTCAGTGTTAAGATCTTTGACAATTCTTCCTGCGGAGAGTTCAGATCTGATAGCGACGCTGCGCTTGAAGTCGCACTATTTATACTTCGCCAAGGCGGCCCCTTGTTCGGAGTAAATTACCTCCCTTCGCAACTCGGAGGGAGCCCCTTCCCGGGAAGCACCCGCGCCGCTACCTGCGGGGGGGGATGGGGGGAGCGGGAGGGAGGGAGGGGAGAGAGAGAGAGAGAGAGAGAGAGAGAGAGAGAGAGAGAGAGAGAGAGAGAGAGAGAGAGAGAGAGAGAGGTTAAACTGGAGTCCGAGCAGGCTGGGTCTGGAGTGGGAGGGCAGCGAAGGGGACGGGAAGGGGCGGGAGGAGGAGGCAGGTCCCAGGCCGTCCGGGTTCTCCGAGCGCCTGGCCGCCAGCGCACTTGGCCATTCATCCAGGATCGACAAGAATCCCTAATTAATTTAATTAGGCGTGGACTTTGCGTTGGTGTCAAGACTTAGTTAAACACCAGGGAGCTGGACCGACTCCGCCGGGGCGTGGCCAAAAGGAAACTGACAAGTGCGCGGCTGCGTGAGCGAGTCCGGCGTCCCGACTCCGCCGCAGACCCCACGGCCCCGCGCGGCTTCGGGGGCCGCGCAGCTGCGTGCCCCTCCCGGCGGCCCGGCGGCCCGGCCCCGCTCCTGCCAGGCGCCCCGCAACCCAGTGCCGTGTCCCGACCCGACGTTGCAAGTCCACCCCCCCGCTGCCGCCCCGACCCCTCCGACCCCTCGCAGCCCCGCACCCTGCCCAGGGGCCTCTGCAGCTCCTCCGCAGGCTTCCCGGCCCGCAGCCTGCGCTGCGCCGCGCCTGGGTCTTCGCCAGCCCCGGCCCTGGGGAATTTGTGATTCACCCTACTGCTTGCGTCCGGGAGCCCAAGCCGACTCCTCCGCGGACAAGCCCGCTGGAAGGGCCGGTCAATTTAACACATTTCCCGAGCAGCTGTTCCCTGACAGATTCCATATGAAAGTGTTTCCTTAGCGCCCGGCCGAGGACAGTTAGACTTCGTTCCCTCTGGGAGGTTTCCGGACCCCTCACCCCATCTCCCTGGTCAGTAAGGTCCGGTGTCCGGGCCCCTCTCGAAAGGAACTGCAAGAGCTATTCTTTAGCAATCTGGAAAGCATTCTAGCTGATGTCCTGATTTTTGAAAAGCAAGTGATTATCCTTCTTTGAATTAAAAAAGAAAAAGAAAATCAGTCGATGTTAAGTTTGTGCCCCTCTTAATTTTATTTATTGTGGACTATTAAAAAAGCGATGTTCGCCGGGAGAAAAGTCTCTCGCCCTCTCCCTGGACTGTTTTAATCGAAACGGTTATGTGGGAGGAATGTCTATAGTCCTGAGTCATTTGTCTGTATTGTGCAGGACGAAGCTTGCCGTGAGAAGGGTGGCCACAAATGTACCTCACATAAGAATATTTACTTATGGAAAGTTATGTTATTTGAGTTTGTAAACATCTCTCTTCAACTGTAGCTTTGGGGACATTTTCAAGTCGTCTGAATGTTAATAAACATTAATGCAGGCTTTCTGGTGTGAAAGGTAATTTGGTTCATTTTCTTAGATCTCATACTCCTAGTAAAAATAAAAGCTATTAGAAAAACTTTGATATGTGTATCTTCCTTCCATTGGTTAAAGCATCAGCACGAAGTTGGCAGGTAATTTGGGAAGTTCCATCAAAGCAACCTGAAACATTTGTAGGAAAAGAACAATGAAAACTTAATATATTGGTGTTTCTAGGATATATGTAAATGGAGGCTGTACATATCTGTCGTACTATGCTACTCTTCAGATTAAAACGTTCACATTTGGCAAACTTGAGATGGAAATCATACTTTTAAGAAGTATTTGCCTTGTTTTCTCTTGAATGCTGAAGTTACATTTTGTTCTTTTAAAACATTTCACTTACTGCAACTTTTAGGAGAAATAATGAAGATCTTTATGTTTCCAGTGCAATAACTCTTAGGTATTAATGAATTATAGTAGTGCTTGCTTTTATTTTATCGTGCTACAAAAGAGACTAAAATACACTTTCCAAAGTTATATGAATTTAGGAACATGGTTTTACATTGTAATCACTTTAGTCCTGATATTATGAGAGGGGAATAACCATAAAACTTTAATCCTTTAAGAAAATCTGTTTTTAAGGATATTGAGCAGAATGAACAGAAAGCGCTCCCAAACTGAGGTGTTAAATACTATTCACAGATAGCTCCAAAATGACCACTTCAGAAGTCTGGTAAGGGATCAAGAGACTCACTAGCTACTTTTTTTTTTTTTTTTTTTTTTGCCACAATTTCTAGGTCTGATCTCAAATTCCATCTACTGAGCTGGAGGGAAAGATGACTACTTTAAAGGTAATCAGAGAAGGTTCAGACAATTGATGTGATTCACACCAAATAGATTTTCTTGGCTCTTTGTATATTTAGGAATAGTGGTGTTGATAGAGTTATGAGAGATCTGCAGTGTCTGATCAGGGATTCTACTGGCCTAAGGGAAACCTAGTTAAAAAAACACACCAAGGTTTTGAAATGATATGCTAATAAATGCTCATGAAGTTCTAATGAGGTTGTTTTATTAAATAGTAAATGTTTTCCGGAAATAGGGTATTTCAAAATACAGTTTTGGTAAAAAAAAAAAAATGATAGTAAAGCTCATTTGACAGCCTGCAGACAGGTATACAAGTTCCAATAAAATTCAGGACCCCGAGTCCCCCCAGCTAGTGAATTATTTTAAAATAAACATGTAGTGTGGTAGTTGTTTTAAAAACGGTCCCTCAAACTGGTTATTTAAGGTACAGTCATTTATGACAAATATATTTTTGGAGCTGATTTTCACCTCAAATATCTGCAGAAAACTGTGGTTTGGGTATCTAGTGATTCGGAACGAGTTGGTTCTCACAGTTGACCCAAACCAAGGCCAACAGTTTATTTACCTCCATATCTTTGCGTGCTTATAGCAAACAAGGAAAAATGTTGTTTATGAAGGACAGATAATTAATGTAGTAAGAGTTACAGAAAATGCTTAATCGCTTTAATTTTTATTGATGTAAATAACAACAAACACCTAAACAGTTTTTCTTTCTGAAGAAATCTCCCTTCCTTGCCTGGGGCAGCCTTCTCCCGAGTCCTCTAATAACCAGTTACTTTAATGTGAGAAACTAATTTGCAACCAACCTGTGAGTGCCTTCACCTTCAGGGCAGAAGAAACACCGACTTTTAATGCATTTTTGCAAATAAATCATTGCATTTTAATCACACACGACTCTATGCAGACACACTCCCATGATTTATTATTGTTTGGAGTTTCCTCCTCCCCCCAGCTAGAGATAACCAATTTTGCTACACGTGTCTTAAACCTAACTTCCTAAGATGCAGACTTGTTTACTGATGATCTGTGACGATAACGACGATTACAAAGGCAATTACACTCTTCAGTCCCCACCTTTATTGTTTTCTGGTCATAAGGCAATCACATACTCAAACAAGCAAGCAAAACCAACACCAAACAAAAAATTGGCAGCGTGACGATCTATTCCCTCGGCACTCCTAAAGCCTGGTAACCTCCATCGATGCACTCGGAAGCTCGGCTGGCGCTGCCTGGCGCTGGAACCAGGAAGGCGGTGAGCTTAAACTGAAGCAAGTTCGGAGGACGCCGGCGGCTCCCCGATTTGAGGAAACATTTCCAGGTTGGCGGCGCTTGCAAGTCTGCGGGAGGTGTGATCCCGAAGACTGGGAGCCAGGTGATGCCCCCGTCCGGGCCCGGGAGGAGGCGCCCGCGGCGCGGCGGGGTTCCGAGGCCTTGCTCCTGCGTGAGGCGGCGCGGGGCCTGCCGCAGTCTGGGCGGCGGCGGCGGCGGGGGGCGAGGGGGTGGGTTCCGAGGCGTGCGGAGCGGGGGGCCAGTGCGCATGCGTCTCGCACCTGGAGGTTTCGGACCCCGGAGTTCGGAGCCGCGGCCCTAGGCGGTGGCGGGCTCGGGGGTGGTGCTAGCTCGCACTCTGGCTAGGCCCTGCGCCCGGAGGTGGTGAGAGAGAGCGAGTCCACTTTTCCTGCCCCTCCTCGCTCACCCCCCGTTTCACCCCACCCCCGCCGACCTCTGCTCTGGGGTTCATGGACCGGCCTCGGCAGTAAGTGCCCGGTAAGGTGCGGGGAGAGAGAGACTGCAACCTCGTGCACCCGGTCCCACCCGGTCCGTGGCCTCTACTGTAGTTACACCTTTTCTCCCCCCGTTATTCCCAGCTCACACACTAGCTTGCAGGCAGGAGAGACGGTGCAGGCTGAAACGGACTTGCCTTCGTGTAAATACACATTCCCGCCGCGAGCTCGCTCCCTGGACTTCAGGGCTTGTGGCCTTGTGATCCCAGAGGAAGAGCACGTGGCTACCCTTAAACTCTGTTTACTTTGGTGATTATAATACACTATGACACCTGTTGACTGCTCTTGATTTTTTTCGGTCATTTCTCTCTCAGGGGTTATATATCTTTAAATGCACACTGGAAGCCTGATCTTTTTGTTGTTGTTGTTGTTGCATTTTCGGAATTAGTTATCTATTTATGAGTCAACTAAACAGATCCTAGGTCGTTCAGTTAATTCAAATGTTTTGTGTTCTCACCAGGAAGTATTCACGCTGTCAATTTGAACTTCGATGTAAAAGCTCTATCAGCGGTTCTCAACCTGTGGGTCGCGACCCTTTCTTTCACAGGGGCCGCCTAAGACCATCCCGCATATCAGATATTTACATGACGATTCATAACAGTAGCAACATGACAGTGATGAAGTAGCAACGCAAATAATTTTATGGTTGGGGGTCACCACAACATGAGGAACTGTATTTAAAGGGCCAGAAGGTTGAGAACCGCTGATACGCAGAGTTCCCACGTTTAAGGATTGGAGCAGGAGTTACAGGTGCAACCTTGTGCGGAAACTGGGCGTCCTTTGAGAGCCTGTCTAGCCTTAGAGTCTATAAATAGTCACTTTCTTCGCAGGCAAAGGCGATTTCCTGCTAAGTGGCAGCACTTTATTACTGTACGTTCTTCAGTGAGAGGGATAGAAACGTTGGAAGCTGAGAAACATAAAGGCAGATGGCGCCTATTAATTGCCTTTCCAACTTGACCAGTTTCAGGAAAGAATGGTGTTAACCAGCTGGAAGCCTTCTGTAGTAAGATAGGAGATGTATAGATATATTCTCTGCTTTGGTTTTCAAACCATCGGGGGAAAGTCCATGCCCAGTAATGCTTAAAAAAAAAAAAAAAATGTTAGTCTGCAGATTTTTAGTTGTTACGGGAGGAGGAGTGTTTTGACAAGTCTCTATCTCTTTTGGAGTTTTGCTTTGTTAGGCTTGTTAAGCTAGAATTTTACCTCAGTTCTTTTATTGCCTTTGCATAGTTCTCTACATGTTTATGGAGTTCTTATGCTACACGATATTAACCCTACTTTTACTTTTCTCTGTCTCTCTGAGGTGGATTTCCCATTGAAATGATTGCTTTTTTTTTGACAACGCGTCCAAGATAAAAAATAATCGTAGTTTGATATACTGATGAATGAGTAGTAGAGAAATAATTACAAACTGTCATATCCTCTAGGAATCTTTGTTCTCTCTAACTGCCTGTTTTTCAACAAAAAAAGATAACTGTTTTTGTGCCTTTATTAATAACTGAACAAAGGAACTACTTGTGTATGCCTTTGAACTGTCATTTGAATGACCACATCTTGGGTCCATATCCTCCATCATTCACCTAAACTTTGCAATAAGATGTTTTTGTAAATTGATATCCTACTGTCGTCATGACCATTGTTGGCTTCAGTTCTGTAGTATGAGTAGTTGGGTAAGGTTTGCAACCATGAGACTCAACCAGGATATACTAGAGACTAGAGTTAGAACATAAAACCAAGAGCTGTAGGAATTCTCTCTCTCCTTCTTTTTTGCTTACAGATAGGTTGAAAAATTGTTAGCTTGTGGGATTCCTAAAAATCTGTGCTCAATCATCATTGCGCTTATCAGAAAGAGCTACTATTAACTTGTGTTTCCATGCATTGCACCTTACCAATGGAGTTAAATATAAAGAGTTCTTTCTTACTAGGAGTGCGAAATAGAAGTTGACCATCATGACTTCAATGAGCAAGTACATTCAGCTACATGCTAGGGACATTATGGAAACCCAGAGCTGAATATATACCTAGGGTGGTGAGTAAGAGTTCAATACTGTCATTGATAGAGAAGACAATATTTGGGACTACTGATTTGCTGTTAGTGTTGACTTCCTTTCCTGGATAAATATTTGATGTTAAGTGTGATAAAGAATTATGGTGGCTGTTTGTTTTCTCTTACTGAGATTAATATCTCAGTGTAATTTTTCTGAAATGTAAATGTATCCCTTGAAAAAATATTTATAATTTTGTGACAGTTGTTTTTCAACCTTTTGTTATTTGACTCCTAGAAGGAAGATTTTGTATATCTCACTGGCTTTTATGGGTTAAATGTAATCATTCTATTATGGATAATTTATCTTGTTTGAAATTAAAAACAAAAATTTATGCCACTTCCCCCTCTCCTCCTTTGGTCACCATCAAGATACATAACTAGGTGTGTGCCCCCCCCTTTTTTTTTCCTACTTCTTATGCCTTAATAAGCTAGACAAGAATGGAGAGTGGAAATGACGATAGCTACCTTAGAACAGTGGTTCTCAAACTTTTTAGTTTTAGGATCCCTTTATACTCTTTTTAAAAAAAATATATTTTATTGATTTTTTTTTACAGAGAAGAAGGGAGAGGGATAGAGAGTTTGAAATATCGATGAGAGAGAAACATTGATCAGCTGTCTCCTGCACACCCCCTCCTGGGGATGTGCCCGCAACCAAGGTATATGCACTTGACCGGAATCGAACCTGGGACCCTTCAGTCTGCAGTCCAATGCTCTGTTCACTAAGCCAAACCAGTCAGGGCCCTTTATACTCTTAAAACTTATTGAGACCGCAAGAACTATTATCTATGTGGGCTATATCTATAAATATTGCTTTACTAATAATTAAAACAGGAAATTTTGAATTATTTATTACTTAAAAATAACAATAAACCCTTATATGGTAACACAAATAAAAAATTTGATATGAAAAATAAGTATATTTTTCAAAACAAAACATTCTTAGTGAGAAAACTGGCATTTTTTATTTTTGCAAATCTCTAATGTCTGGCTTAATAGAAGACAGTTGGATTCTTATATATGCTTCTGTATTCAACTATTGTGATGAGTTGTTTTGATTGAGGTATAGGAAGAAAATCTATTCACACAGCTACAGTAATAAAAAAAACTGTCTTCATTAAGGTATAATTAACACAATATTATATTAGTTTTAGAAAAAAGTAGTATTTTAATAGCCTATGCAGATAATTCTTTGATATTACACCAAAACTTGATAAGTGGTAGTTTCTTAAAAGTTGGTTGTAATGTGGTATTTGAAACCATATTAGTGATCTTTTCATACTTTTCCACATTAAAATCTAATAGTTTGTCTTGCACTGTGAGTGCATTTTTTACCCATGGGTGATTCTGTGACATCATGCATTGACCTGCTGGAAAATACTGATCCTTTGCATTATGCCTAATTTCCCAATGTTACTACCCTTAATTACATAACATTTTAAAAAGTCACATTTGTTAATATCACCACTAATGTCATCAGAGAAATCTTTACTACAGTACTGGGAAGCTATCAGTCTCATGATAGTAGGTACAGTTTACCCAAAATTCTAATTCTGGCTTGAGAGCTCAAATTTTTTTGGCAACAAATATTGTCAGTTTTTCTTGAAGTGAAAGACTCCATTCATTTTTGAGAAAATGTCTCCCAAATATGCAAATTTGAATAATCATAGTCCTTTAAAGTGAAAATTGTGGGTCATGATAAGAGCAGCCAGTTCAACTTGCAATTCAGTTGCACAAATGACTTTTCTCAAGATAACCATCATTCTTCATTATCCAGCAGCAGTTATATGTGTGTTTTCCATTTTACCACATAGAATATTAAAAGCTGTTTGCTCAAGGGTTGAAATTTAATAAAATTAATGGTTTTTACTACTTTATCGAGGACGTTCTTAAGTGAACAAGTGAATTGCTTTTTAAAAAAATCTTTATTGTTGAAAGAATTACATACTAGAGGCCCAGTGCATGAAAATTCATGCACTGGAGGGGGGGTCCCTCAGCCTGGCCTGCCACCTCTCACAGTTCGGGGTGGGAGGTGACCCAGTGATCAGGGGAAGGCGATGCCCCCATCACACCTCTGCTGCTGCCACTGCCAGCAGTGCAAGCCTCGGCCAGCTCTGGTTACCTGAGCCTCAGGCGGCCCTGGGTGGCTGGGAAGCTGCCATCCGAGGCTTGCCTGTACCTTGGGCCAGCCCTGGACAGCTGTGGGGCTGAGGGTGGGTCCAGTTGTACGTGCGCCTGCCATCTCCTCCCCCTTCTCCTCGCCCCACCCCCTCCCCAGCAGGGCTGAAAGGACTGGGGCACTTCGGTGGGGCTGAGGAGACTAGGCACTGCCATCTTGTGGCTATGGGTGCTGTTATCTTTGTGACACTGTGATGGTCAATTTGCATATTCCCTCTTTATTAGACAGGATGTCCTCCTTTCCCCCCCCATTGACCTCTTCTAGTCCACCTCTGCCCCCCACTCTAGGCCTTCATCACCCTATTGTCTGTGTCCATAAATGCATACAAGTTCTTTGGTTGATCTCTTCCAACCTACCCTCCCCTGCCCTTTCTTTTTTTTTTAACTGTTGTGAAGAATGCAATGACTGCTAGTACAGGTGCCATAACCTTGGTTCCTATTAAGGCACTAGTAGTTTTGTTTACTATTGCTTGTTCATCCTCAGTGCAAAAGTCAACATAGGGAAAAGGTAAGTCATATATAAGTATTATAATGAGAATAGTTTTGACCTTTTGGATCCCCTGAAAGGATCTTAGGGAACCTCAGGTGTCCTACAGATCCCATTTTGAGAACTGCTGTTATACTGGCATATAAGCTCCTTGAGGGTGAGGATTTTGTCTCTTGTTCACTGATGTTTCCCTTATAGCTACGCCTGCTTTCATCCTGGGATGTTTTACCTATCTGTAGTGTTACATTATTTTTTTAATCTGCCTTGGCTTTGTTGGTTTGCTGTTTGCTTTTGGTGGAATGTGAGGTATAATTTTGGGGCTGCATGTCTGAAAGTGTCTTTATTCTGATCTTTTATTAGATCAGTGATTGGTCTGGATATAGATTCTATTTTGAAAATCATTTTCATTTAGAATTTTGGACACAAGTCTCCATTGTTTTCTATATATTGCAGTTTAGAAGTCCCGTCCCTTTTATTATGATTTATCCTTTTCTTTCTCTGTAGAAGTTTCTGGGGTCTTCTATATATTCCTAGTGTCTGAATTTTTATGAGATATGTCTGGTTTATGTCATTTAAAATTAATTGTTCCAGGGACTTTTTTCCTCCTATTTTTAGTCTTTTTCTTACTACTTTTTACCTCCTGATTTTAATCTTTTTCTTACTACTTTTTGTGAGTCATTTGAACTCATCTTCTAATTTTATTTTATTTTTTTACAAGTTATCATATTTTAAATTTCAAGCTGTTTCTTCTCTTCTATGGAGTTCCTCCTATTCTTGTTTGCTGGATTATTTTTTCATATGTTTCTGAGGAAATTAACTGTGATATTTTCCTTTAATTTTCTTCTGCATGTTCCTGGTTTACTACGAGTTGTTTTTTGTTTTTTTTTTCCTTTCGGTTTCTTATAATGAAAACTTTCATTGCATGATTGGTTATCCCCTCTACCCCCTTTTTAGTAATCTATAAAAAGTTAATAGAAAAATTATTTACTGAAAAATGTTTAAGGCTTGGGCTTATTAACTGATGGGCTTGGTTATAGGTGATTGGGTAAGGGCCTAGCCATTTTTTTCTTCTTGGGGGAGGTGGCATACTTTCAAATACTTACAGTATACCTTTTTCAGCTACTGTTCACTTTTTGCATAGATGAATCCTCTGCCAGAACTATCTTGGATCCAACTATGGTACAGTATTTACCATTAGTTCTAGACTTTCATGTAATTCCTTTCACTTTGAGTTTAGCATCTCTCTGCCCTCATTTACTTTGCCCTTGGATCTGGTGCTTTATTATTTCGCCATTTTTACTAAATAAATCACCTCACCTGGGACTGGGGAAGAGTAGTCA
>PVJC01054993.1:0-10331 GCA_004026665.1 Murina feae
TGTTTCTGGTTTCTTGGGATATATTCCTAGAAGTGGGATCACTGGGTCAAATGGGAGTTCCATTTTTATCTTTTTGAGGAAAATCCATACTGTTCTCCACAGTGATGGCACCAGTCTGCATTTCCACCAATAGTGCACGAGTGTTCCTTTTTCTCTACATCCTCACCGGCACTTATCATTTGTTGTTTTGTAGATGATTGCCATTCTGACAGGTGTGAGATGGGACCTCATTCTTTTTATTTGCATCTCTCTGACGATTAGTGACTTTGAGCATGTTTTCATATGTCTCTTGGCCTTCTGTATATCCTCTTTTAAAAAGTGTCTATTTAGGTATTTGGCCATTTTTTATTGGATTGTTTATCTTCCTTTTATTAAGTTGTGTGAGTTCGCTGTAAATTTTGGAGGTTAAACCCTTATCAGTGATAACATTGGCAAATATGTGTTCCCATGCAGTGGGCTTTTTTTGTTGTTTTGTTGATGGTTTCTTTTGCTGTGCAGAAGCATTTTATTTTGATGAAGTCCCATTGTTTATTTCCTCCTAAGTTTCCATTGCCCTAGGAGCTGTATCGGTAAAGATATTGTTATGACATATGTCTGCTATTTTGCTGCCAATGGCTTCTTCTAAGATTTTTATGATTTCCTGTCTTACATTTAAGTTCTTTATTCATTTTGAGTTTATTTTTGTGTATGGTATAAGGTGGTGTCTAGTTTTATTTTTTTGCATGTATCTGTCCAATTTTCCCAACACCATTTATTGAAGAGACTGTCTTGACTCCATTGTATACTCTTGCCTCTTTTGTCAAATATTAATTGAGCACAATTGTTTGGTCATTTTCTGGTTTCTCTGTTCTGCTCCATTGGTCTATACTAGTATGTCTGCTCTTGTGCCAGTACCAGGGAGTTTTGACAACAGTGGCTTTGTAATGTGGCTTGATATCTCTGGTATTGTGATCTCCCTAACTTTGTGCTTCTTTCTCAGGATTGTTTCAGTTATTTGGGGTATTTTTTTTTAATTCCAGATGAATTTTTGGAGGGTTTTTTTGTTTGTTTGTTTTTGTCTATGGAATATGCCATTGGTATTTTAATGGGGATTTCATTGAATCTACATATTTTTGGGTAGTATGGACATTTTAAAGATGTTGATTCTACCAACCCATGAACACGGTATATTCTTTTATTTGTTTATGTCTTCCTCTATCTCTTTTTTTCAATGTCCTGTAGTTTTTTTAGTATAAGTCTTTTACGACCTTAGTTAAGTTTATTCCTAGGTATCTTATGTTTAATTGCAATGGTAATGGGATTGGTTTTTTAGTTTCTCTTTGTGTGAGTTGATTATTGGTGTATAGAAAGCCATAGGTGTTAATTTTGTATCCTGCTACATTGCAAAATTCTTTTAATAATCTAGTAGTTTTTTGATGGAGTCTTTAGGCTTTTTCATGTACAATATCATGTCATCTGGGAATAAACACAGTTTTACTTCTTTTCCTATTTGGATGCCTATTTCCTCTTCTTCTCTGATCTCTATGGCTAGCACTTCCAGTACTATCTCAAACATGAGTGGTGAGAATAGTCATGCCTGTGTTGTTGCTGTTCTTATGGGAAATGGTTTTGGTTTTTGCCCATCGTCTATGATGTTGGCTGTGGGTTTGTAATATAAGGCTTTTATTATGTTGAGGTATGATCCTTCTATTTCCACTTTGTGAGTTTTTATCTAGAAAGTGTGTTGGACTTTGTCAAATGCCTTTTCTGCACCAATTGATGTGATTATGCAATTTTTGTCTCTCAATTTGTTTATATGAAGTATAATGTTTATTGATTTCCAGATATTGTACCAACCTTGGATCCCTGAAATAAATTCCATTTGGTCATGATGCATAATTTTCTAAGGTAATACTGGACCCAATTTGCTAGAATTTTTTTGAGGATTTTAGCATCTATGTTCATCAGAGATATTGGCCTGTAATTTTTTTTTCTTGTGGTGTCTTTACCTGGTTTTGGGATTAGGCTAATGCTGGCTTCATAGAAAGAACTTGGAAGTATAACCTCCTCTTGAATTTTTTGGAATAGTCTGAGGAGGATAGATTTTAGTTCTTCTTTGAATGTTTAGTAAAACTCATCTGTGAAGCTGTCTGGACCAGGCTTTTGTTAGGAGGAAGATTTTGATTACTGCTTCAATTTAATTGGTAGTTATTGGCATATTCAGGTTTTGGGTTTTTTTTTCTTCCAGATTGAGTTTTGGAAGCTTGTATTTTTCCAGGAATATGCCCATTTCATCTTGATTGTCCAGTTTGTTGGAGTAGAGTTGTTCATAGTATTGTTTTACAAACCTTTGTATGTTTTTTGGGGTCACATCACCTCTTTTATTTCTGATTTTGTTTACTTGGATCCTCTCTCTTTGTTTCTTCTTGAGCCTGGCTAAAGGTTCATCAATTTATTTATCCTTTCAAAGAACCAGCTCTTCATTTCATTGATCTTTTGTATTGTTTTTTTGGTCTCTATGTCATTTATTTCTTCTTTGATCTTTATTACCATATTTTCCGGCTTATAAGATGACTGGGCATACAAGACAACCCCCAACTTTTGAGAAGATTTTCTTGGGTTAAAAAGTTTGGACGGAGACTGTATGCAGCACAAAAAGGAGCTGACCGGAGACACTTGCGGTCTCCATCCAGCTCCATTGAAATGACTGGAGTGTGGTCATTTTTGAGCTTCCTCCACCGTATGTGGCAACCACAGATTTTCCAGTCCAGCTTGGAAGTTTGAGCACCCACCCTATAAGATGACACCCGGTGTATAAGACGACCCCCAACTTTTGAGAAGATTTTCCTGGGTTAAAAAGTCATCTTATACACTGGAAAATATGGTGATAGAGTAAAATCAAACCAAACTCCCCAAAGTTCCCCGTTACTCAACCACCCCTTTCCCAACCGACCAATAGGGATGCAGAGGAAATGACCCAAGTCTGACTGTATCCTGCCCCCTTTGCACAACCAACCCTGACCCTTCCCTCGACCAATCACACATTACCCCACCCACCAACTCCCAGCCTAATAAAACCCTCGTCCTCCTGAAACTCAGGGTCTTCCTCCCTGCCTCGCCACTGCGAGGGCCGGCTTGGGATGGAGCCCCGAGTCAATTCAAGTAAAGGTTCTTTTGTTCTTACATCGGAATCAGGCTCCCTCATGGTTCTTGGGGATTACAACACCTGGGCATTGCGTTGGATATTTATGCACAACATTTTGGGGCTTGTCCGGGATCCCCAACACCTCCGAGGAACCCCTGAACCAGAGAGTTTGATTGACCGCAGTATGCATCTTGTCTGTCTTGTCTGTCTTTTTGTGTGAGCTCATTTCTGGAATGGTTATGCCTGAAAGAACTTAGGCAAGTCGTCACCGGAATAAGTTACATGCGGGAAGCTAGAAGACATTCATGCTTCCCAGGAGGGATCGAAAGTGGCCTTCCATGAATTTGGAGGGATGGGAAATTCCCCTCCAGGATTTCAGACCAGAGTGAAGGGTTTGCCTCTTTAGGATCTGAAACGAGACGGGTCGCTTCCGCTTTCAGTTTTGCTTCCACGGAGTTGGAAAGTTGTCTGTTCCTGTGTTTTATTCTGTTCTGGAGAATTGGGTACTGTTTAATTTATCTGCTCAGCTCTACTGAGAGGAGATTTAACTGGTCTGTTTGGTTTACTGAGTGTTTCTGAAACTTCTGCTGTTTTTCTGTGATATAAATGCGCCGGTGTAAAGGTGTTTCTTTGTTTCCCTCACTGGTGGTTAATTTGCACCACTGGCGGCTTTGGGGAGCTGCTTGGCCTGGAGCATTCCACGTGGCGTTTGTTCGGGTCGCCATCTTGGGAAGCTGAGGCCTCCCACCCTCTGAATTCGCCATTCAGGGGTGGGATTCCCAGCTTCGCAAGGCAGGGAGATAAAGGGCCTTGCTCTCTGCCCTATTGAATTAAGGTTAATTTGTCTTTGTTGTTTAAATGTGCATCTTTGTTGCTTGCTTAAAATTATTTAGCCAGTAAATTTGTTTGGGTCTGAATCTAGCAAGCTGTTCTTCTGTTTTTGGTTTTGCTTTCTTGAGGATGGACAGCCGTTCTTCTGTTTTTGGTTATGCTTCCGTGAGGATGGAAGACTGTTCTCTTTGTGTGTGGGTCCTCAGTTTGTCCATGGTCGTATTTTTCTATCTCAATCTGTGGGCTCGATTGATGGACGATGTGAGGCAGACTCAACTTACGCCTTAAATATTATGATGGATCATTTTTAGGATGTGCGGGAAAGGGCTGCCAAACTTGGTGTGGAGGTTCAAAGGGACCGGTGGCAGGTTTTCTGTTCCAGTGAGTGGCCGACTTTTCAGGTCGGGTAGCCGTCCGGGGGAACATATGATCTCCCTACCATTCGCCGGGTCAGGGGTATCATATCTCAGCCCAAACAAGGCCATCCTGACCAACTTCCTTACATTGATACCTGGCAGGACCTTGTGGAGACGCCACCATTGTGGCTGGAACCCTTCCTTCCTCCTTCCCCTCCGCCCAACCCAGTTCTTGCCCTACAAGAGACTAAGAAGAAAGAGGAGGAGAGGAGATATACGCAGCCGTCCGCCCCTCCTTATCTTGTCCTACAGGGAGGGACTGAAGAAGAATTAATCTTTCCTCCCCCATATGAGCCCCCTGGGGGCCTGCAGAGGGGTGAGCCTCCCATGCTGGGAGGCGGAGCTCCAGGAGCGGTTGCGGTTCCAGTGGGAAGCACACCCCTTACTAGACAAAGAGCCCAGAGGGAGTTATTAACTATAGCCCCTGACTCTACTATTACAACCCTGCCTTTGCAAGTTGCGGGGCCCCCAGATCCAGATGGTAACCAGCCTCATCATTATTGGCCTTTTGCTACCAGTGACCTTTACAATTGGAAGAATCATAATCCTAAGTTCTCTGAGAAACCGGCTAGGCTTATTGACTTGTTAGACTCTGTCCTTTTTACCCACCAGCCAACGTGGGACACCTGCCAGCAGCTTTTACAGATCCTGTTCACGACTTAAGAGAGGGAGAGAATCCTCAATGATGCCCAGAAAGTTGTCCCAGGAGCAGACGGAAACTCAACCTCTAACCGGGTCCAGATAGATCTCTCTTTTCCTTTAACTAGTCCTGAATGGGATTTCAACATGGCAGAAGGTAAGGAGAGGCTCCGGGTCTACCACCAGACTCTAATGGAGGGTCTTCGAATGGCTGCTAGACAGCCAACTAATTTGGCCAAAGTAGGGAATGTCATATAGGAAAGGGATGAGTCTCCAGCTGCCTTTGTAGAGCGGATCATGGAGGCATACCGAACTTACACCCCCATGAATTCATAAGCTCCTGACAACAAGGTGGCTGTTATTATGAGTTTTATAAATCAATCGGCTACAGATATTAAAAGGAAACTATAGAGAGTAGAGAAGTTAGGAGATAGGAGTTTACAGGATCTATTGGCAGTGGCAGAGAAAGTGTACAACAACCCAGAGTCTCCGGAAGACAGACAAACTCATGCCATGGCGGCTGCCAGCAGCAGACAGGCTCGAGACATGGCCAGGGTCCTGCTGGCTACAACTGCAGCATCCCTCGGGGAGCAAGAACATTGTCTCCAACAGCTTGTGAACGACAGAGGAAGAGGTAAGCAGATCACCTAAGAGGGGAGGTGGAGACCGCGGAAGGATCAGTGCAGATTTTGCAAGGAAACGGGACACTGGTCACGAGAATGTCCAAAGAAGGCTGGTGAGAAGGGAGACAGGATGAGCCAAGTTAAAGTCTTGGAGATGGATGAACTGAGTGATTAGGGGAGTCAGGGTTTGGATCCCCTCCCCAAGCCTAGGATAACTCTTAGAGTGGAGGGGACTCCTGTTGATTTCCTTGTCGACACTGGGGCACAACATTCAGTTCTCCGCACTCCACAAGGAAAACTAGCGAACAAAAAGTCCTGGGTGCTAGGGGCAACCGGTATGAGCCAGTATTCATGGACTACCCGAAGGACAGTAGACTTAGGAACGGGTCGAGTGTCCCATTCCTTTATGGTGATATCAGAGTGACCCTACCCCCTATTGGGACGGGACCTGCTGACCAAAATTGGAGCTCAGATAACCTTCAGACAAGGGGGGCCTCAGGTCACTGATGGGAAGGGCCGCCCCATACAGGTTCTGACCATGAGGTTGGAGGATGAGTATCGCCTCCACCAGTAAGCTTCCCCAGCAGAGAGCAGCTTGGACAAATGGTTTCAAGAATTCCCAACAGCTTGGGCAGAGACGGGAGGAGTGGGGCTGGCCATCCACAGGGCCCCGGTCCTGGTAGAACTAAAACCAGGAGAAGGCCCAGTGAGAATCAAGCAATACCCCACGTCCCAAGAGTCCTGAAGGGGAATTCATCCACAAATCCGGAGGCTGAGAAGTCTAGGGGTTTTAGTCCCTTGCCAGTCTGCCTGGAACACTCCCTTGTTACCGGTTAAGAAACCTCTCACAGGTGACTACCAGCCGGTGCAGGACCTTCGGGAAGTAAATAAGAAAGTCATGGACATACACCGACTGTACCCAGAGCTCAACCCGTATACTCTCCTGAGCTCTTTGGCGCCCTCCCGAGTCTGGTATACTGTATTAGATTTAAAAGATGCCTTCTTCAGCCTGCCGCTGGCACCCCAGAGCCAACCGCTGTTTGCCTTCGAGTGGCACAATCCAGAGGAGGGACAACTAACCCGGACACGACTGCCTCAAGGATTCAAGAACTCACCCACCATCTTCGACGATGCGCTGCACGAGGACTTGGGTGAGTACAGAAGGGAGCACCCCAACCTCACCCTCCTCCAGTATGTGGATGATATCCTGGTTGCTGCCGACATGGCCAAGGACTGTGAGCAAGGGACTCGAGATCTACTGGCCACCTTGGGGGCCTCTGGATACTGGGCATCCGCGAAGAAGGCGCAGTTATGCAGAGAGAAGGTGAACTACCTGGGATACATCCTAGAGGGTGGACAGCGGCGGTTATCGGATGCCAGAAAAGAGACTGTTTTAAAAATCCCTACTCCCACCTCCCAAAGAGAAGTAAGGGAATTTCTAGGATCAGCTGGCTGCTGCCGCCTCTGGATACCGGGTTTTGCCGAAATCACCAGGCCCCTATATGAAGCTACCAAAGAGGGGAGGGCGTTTGGCTGGACTGAGAAAGATGAAGCTGCCTTTACTCAGTTAAAGAAGGCCCTCCTAGATGCTCCAGCCCTGGGCATGCCAGATATTACGAAGCCCTTTCACCTCTTTGTAGATGAGCACAAAGGAATAGCAAAAGGGATTTTGACTCAAACTTTAGGCCCCTGAAGCCTCCCTGTGGCTTACTTGTCTAAGAAGCTAGATCCTGTAGCTGCTGGCTGGCCGCCATGCTTGAGAATTATCGCGGCTACAGCGCTCTTGGTCAAAGATGCTGACAAAGTAACCCTGGGACAGGAAGTTTGGATTACAACCTCACATGCTATTGAGGGGGTCCTGAAGCAGCCTCCTGATAGGTGGATGAGTAACGCACGTATGACTCATTACCAAAGCCTCCTCCTCAACCCTCCAAGAGTGCGGTTCCAACCCAGTGCGGCCCTGAATCCTGCTACCTTGCTGCCTGACCCTGACTTAGATGCCCCGCTGCACGACTGCACGGGAATCCTGGAACAGGTGCATGGACTCCGGAAGGACTTGACCGACTGGCCCCTCCCTGATGCAGAGGCCACCTGGTTCACGGATGGAAGCAGCTTCATGCAAGACGGGTGCAGGTATGCGGGGGCAGCGGTAGTCACCGAGACAGACACTGTGTGGGCAGAGGCTCTGCCCTCTGGAACGTCAGCCCAGCGCGCAGAACTCATCGCCCTCACTAAGGCGCTAATGCTGGGACCTGGGAAGCGGCTTAATGTTTACACAGACAGCCGTTATGCATTTGTTACAGCCCATGTTCATGGGGCAATCTATTGAGAGAGAGGGCTGCTGACGGCAGAGGGACGGACAATAAAAAACAAACAGGAGATTCTTGACCTGCTTGCGGCCTTATGGCTTCCTGCCAAATTAGCCATAATCCATTCCCAGGGACACTAGAGAGCTGATGACCCAGTAGCAAGAGGTAACCAGAAGGCTGACCGTGCTGCGAAGGCAGTGGCCCTCACCTCAGTCCCTGCCATGGCCTTACAGTTACCAGACCCAGGGGACTCAGTATTACCAGACCAGCCCAAATATTCCCAAGAAGAGTTACAACATATCAGAACACTCCCCAGAGCTCAGGAGATAAAGCGATGGTGGCATACGCTGGAAGGGGAACTTATATTACTGGACCAACTCGGGATCATGGTATTAGAGCATATGCACCGGTCTACTCACCTGGGAACCCGGAAGATGGAGGATTTAATCCGACATGCCGGAATCAAAATTCACCAGCAGGATACTAAAATAGATCAGATTGTGTCTGCCTGCAAGACCTGTCAGCTTACGAATGCAAGGGCCAAATCAAGTGAAAAAGGGACCAGGCTCAGAGGAACCAAACCAGGAGCACAATGGGAGGTTGACTTCACTGAGATTAAACCAGGGAAGTATGGCTATAAATATCTTTTAGTGTTCATAGACACCTTCTCCGGATGGGTAGAGGCGTACCCAATCAAGCATAAAATGGTTCAGACAGTAGCTAAGAAGCTGCTAGAAGACATCTTAGCCAGGTATGGTTTTCCTGTTATGATAGGGTCTGACAACGGGTCAGCATTTGTCTCACAGGTAGTAGCCAAAGCTATTGGGGCAAATTGGAAATTGCATTGTGCTTATAGACCCCAGAGCTCAGGGAAGGTAGAAAGGATGAATAGAACTCTAAAAGAGACCCTTACCAAATTAACCATGGAGACTAGTGGGGACTGGGTGGCTCTCCTTCCATACGCCCTTTACAAGGTGAGGAACTCCCCTTACACCCTGGGTTTTACTCCTTATGAAATCATGTTTGGCAGGTCACCCCCTATTATTCCTAACCTTAAAGCTGAATTCCTTGCTGAATTTGAAAATCAAGAACTGTTTCTTTCTTTGAGAGGGCTCCAGAGGGCGCACGAGGACACTTGGCCACACCTCCGTGCCATCTACGAGACTGGCCCAACTCTGACACCTCACCAGTACAGGCCAGGAGACTGGGTCTACATCAAGAGACACCACTGGGAGACTCTTGAGCCACACTGGAAGGGTCCCTACACTGTGATGCTGACGACCCCCACTGCTCTCAAGGTAGAGGGCGTTGCAACCTGAGTCCATCACACTCACGTTCGACCAGCGGACCCACCCGCGATCCGTGAGGACTTTATCACTAGATGGAGCATCGACCAAGTACAACACAACCCGCTCAAGCTCAAGTTGTGACATACATGACCTGCCTGATGTTGGTGAACTTGGACACTCATGCTGCTGAGAGCCCCCATACCCTAGATAGACCTCCAGCAACAGTTGATGGTGAGGTAGAAATACAAAACCGGCCCATGATTGGGCTTGTGAGTCTCATGACAAGGGGGGAATGATAGAGTAAAATCAAACCAAACTCCCCGAAGTTCCCCGTTACTCAACCACCCCTTTCCCAACCGACAAATAGGGATGCAGAAGAAATGACCCAAGTCTGTCTGCATCCCGCCCCCTTTGCACAACCAACCCTGACCCTTCCCTCGACCAATCACACATTACCCCACCCACCAACTCCCAGCCCAATAAAACCCTCGTCCTCCTGAAACTCGGGGTCTTCCTCCCTGCCTCGCCACTGAGAGGGCCGGCTTGGGACGGAGCCCCGAGTCGACTCGAGTAAAGGTTCTTTTGTTCTTACATTGGAATCGGGCTCCCTCGTGGTTCTTGGGGATTACAACACCTGGGCATTGCATTGGATATTTATGCACAACACTGGTATTTCATTCCTTCTGCTCATTCATTCTGGGCTTTCTTGTTGCTCTCTTTCTAATTCTTTAAGTTGTCAAGTGAGATAATTTATTACCATTTTTTCCTGTGTTTTTTTTTTGTTTTTTTTTTTTGAGATAGGCCTATAGAGCTATGCATTTATGCTTTAAAAAAAAAATAGAATTATTGTTTTTCTCATGTCATATTTTAACAATAAAGACTATATTTGACTTACTTAAATTTAGAAAATCTATAAAAAATATATTCAGGGTAATGTTTCAGAAATAAATCTAACAAGCAAAAGGAATGTGAGGCACTTATTTCAGAAACAAAAATTAAAGAAGTGACAGAAAGACTCAATAATAACAATAAACAATATTTATCATATGATTTAGAAATACAAAATGTAAAAATCAATGCAAAACCTAAAATAAAAAAAA
>PVJC01054994.1:0-10321 GCA_004026665.1 Murina feae
CTGGTGGGAATGCAGACTGGTGCAGCCACTGTGGAGTACAGTATGGAGTTTCCTCAAAAAATTAAACATGGATCTCCCTTTTGACCCTGTGATCCCACTTCTGGGAATATATCCTAAGAAACCAGAAACACCAATCAGAAAGGACATATGCATCCCTATGTTCATAGCAGCACAATTTACCATAGCTAAGATTTGGAAATAGCCTAAGTGCCCATCAGCAGATGAATGTATTGAAACCTAAATGTTTTAAATTCTGAACAGAGTAGCACACTCTCTTGGCTCTTGCCTCTCCTGCTTGCCTCTGCTGCTCCTCTGATCTGACTCCTGTTGCAGAGGTGTGTTCCCCTGGGCCAGGTGGCCCATGGCCATGTGGACCCACACAAGGGAATAGTGAACTTGAACCTGAATGCTGAACTAGACGCAGCTGCAACATGGAACAGAGGCTCTGGACGCTGGCTTTGCTGAACTCACAGCTGCCCCTCTTTTAAGACTGGATTAAAGGACATGGGAGTTTGGAACCCAAGGAATGTAACTTCATGCAAATAAAGCCTTTCACCACATTTCACTCTCCTGTGGGGGCTTTGGAAAATGCTTATTTCAGTGTTACCCTGTACCCCAAGAACCTCACACCCACTCTGTGAAATCTAGCCCATTAAGTCTTCTGGCAACAATCCCTCTCCTGATCACTTACATATCTGGTGATTGTCTCTTCTGCTAGGAAAAAAAGTAGAAAATATGTGCAAATGGAAAATAAAAACAAAACATAGCAAAATCAAGCAAACTATCAAGAAAGAATTTTTGATCACTAGCCTATTGTGTATTTTTAAAAACAGGAAGTCATCCCTTA
The DNA here is from genome assembly GCA_004026665.1 of Murina feae. Taxonomy (NCBI): domain Eukaryota; kingdom Metazoa; phylum Chordata; class Mammalia; order Chiroptera; family Vespertilionidae; genus Murina; species Murina feae. The sequence continues at coordinate 848 of PVJC01054994.1, forward strand.
CACAGGGGATTGGTTCTAGGGCCCCCATGGGGCTAAAATCCTCAAGTCTCCTGTATAAAATGGCATAGTTTTGGATAAAACCTACTCACATCTTCCTGTATATTTAAATCATTTCTAGATTACTGATAATTCCTAATTCAATATAAATGCTATGTAAACAGTTATACTGATTTGCTAGGGAGTAATGACAAGAAAAAATAGTCTGTAGATATTCAGTACAGATGCAACCCTCATAGGCCTAGCCACATAGTACACATCAGCAGTAACGTTATTTATGTATAGTTAATATTTTCAATCCACAGTTGGTTGAATCATGGATGTGTACAGATAATCTAATGTATATTTAAATTGAACAGTGTAATTCTATGGGCACACCAGCCTTGGAATCACCTAGCTGACTGCTGTCTGAAGTCGACACTAGCATTCAGGTGAAATTCTGAAACTAAATTGCAGGAAGCTTTCTAGAAGGACAAGGCTTTGTTTCAGTTTTCTTCATATTTATTTTTATCTAAATTTTAAACAACTTATAGATTTTATTCTTTAGAAATCACAAAAAAATGTAACAAAAGGAAGATAGGTGAAAAATTTAGGTCAGATTGATTTAATAAAATTAATTCAATACAATCACATATCTTATGCCAACTGGATGCAAATATGATGTGTACAATCCAGGTATCACACAAGAAAAAAAGGTGAAAAGAATAGTTAAAATATTATATTATTGGCAATAGTGTGATGCACAGGTTTCAACCTCTTCCCAATACAACCTTTACACCCTCATAGCCACCTGTGTACACATCACCACATCTTGCCTAGATCAGTGTTTTATCTTGGGGACCAGCATCCCTACTTCTCCACCTGCTTTGTTCTAATACATTTTTTCACACAGCTGAGTGAACACTTGCAGAGGAGAAGCAGAACTTCCAGTGGTTTCCCATTGCTCTAGAGCAGTGGTTCTCAACCTTAGCTGCACATTAGAATCACCTGGAAATCTTTATAAAATCCTGATTTCTGGGCCTCATCCCCCGGATATTCTGTTTCTTTGTTACTAATATTGTGGCCCCACCCCATAACAATGAAACAGAATTTCTGGAGGATGAGGCCCAGAAATCGGGATTTTAAAGAGATTCCCAGGTGAATCTAATGTGCAGCCAAGGTTGAGAACCACTGCTCTAGACGTAAAATAAAAATGCATTACCATGACCTACACACCACGCATGAGCTGGCTCTGCTGAATTCTTCCTCCTCGTATCCAACTTCAATTGACCCTTGAACAACCTGGGTTTGAACTGCATGGGTCCATTTATACTTTTTTCCCAACATATACTGTAAGTGTGTTTTCTCTTCCTTATTATTTTCTTAATAACATTTGCTTTTCTCTAGCTTACTTTATTGTAAGAATAAATAAACATGCAAAATATGAGTTAATGGGCTGTTTACATTATCATCAAGGCTTTTGGTCAACAGTAGGCTACTTGTAGTTAAGTTTTGAAGGAATCAAAATACTCAGATTTTTGACAATTTATGGGGTTGGTGCCCTTAGCTCCACATTGTTCAAAGGTCAACTGTGCTTCCTTCATATACCTACCCTGCCAAATCCTGTCCCATCCAGTGCTCTCCAATGTGAGGCCCAACAGTCTATTCTTAAACCCTTACGAACTTACTCAGTTGCTGTTTCCTCTACCTGGAAGACTGTCTTTTAAATGTTTGTTGCCATAGTCCACAGTAAGAATTAGATTTCATATCATGACCTGGGTAAGTGTGTGTATGTGTGTGAACTTAAGTGAGTGTTTTAAAAGAATACTTCTCCTTGTCATTTGTGATATCTCTGCTGTTTTCTTTTTTTTTTTAATAGCTGGCCATAACCCACTGAATTGACTTTATTAGTCAATATTGTATTCCAACCCAGAGTAGGATTACATATATTTTTTGCTCATCATAAACTGAGTTATGACAGTCATTCACTAGGTTTCAAATGCGATATAATCATATTTTCTTGAAGGTTGTGCCTGAACACCCAACCCCAAGTCCTTCTTATTAATTCAGATTAAATCATAACATAGTTGAGCATTTAATAGCAGGGGTCCTCAAACTTTTTAAATAGGCGGCCAGTTCACTGTCCCTCAGACCGTTGGAGGGCCGGACTATAGTTTTAAAAAAAACTATGAACAAATTCCTATGCACACTGCACATATCTTATTTTGAAGTAAAAAAACAAGGCGGCAAAAAAAAAAAAAAAAAAAAACACCCGGCAGGCCAGATAAATGTCCTCAGTGGGCCTGCGGGCCATAGTTTGAGGACCCCTGATATTGTTTTACCTGTTTCTCCGTCCCAGTAATATGACAGTCTTTGCAGAGAGGGCCCCATCCCTCAGGTGCATTTTTTTGTTTGTTTTTTTTATCTAGTGCCTTGTACAGAGTCTGACGTGGTAAAGGGCATGAATAACCTTGAGCAGATCCTGTGAGTAGTAGTGCTAAGGGAGGAAAAAGGTTCTTCAGCAGTGTCATGGGAGAAGAATTTCAGGGACACTCATGTAGAAGGAGTTTTAAGCGATAGAGGCATGACTTGGAGCAAAAAGTGATAGCACACTCGAAAAGGCAGAGTGTGGGCAGGCTAGAGGGTTGTGGCTGCCGAGGTCCTTGCTAAGCTTCCATATAATTCCTTGAGTTCTGGAAAGAGCGGGCTTTCTCTCATGCTATTCAGTCTCTTTCCTGGGCTGGTGTTGGTGCTATACCTCTATCACTTTTTCTGCAGATTTTGCCCGTCTCCATTTTATGGTGCCAATTTGGAACATGCCTCATAGTTCTGCTTCCTCTACTGCACATGCACTTAGCAAATGGAACCCCTCGCAATTCTCCCCTCCCTCTCCCTTAGCCTGGGGACAAGCTATCCTTCCTGCCCACTCAGATATTTTGTCCATTTGGCAGAACGATGCCAGAAACTTGCCAGGCTTATTGAAAAGCAATCCCCCCCCCCCCCCCCCCCCCCCACACACACACATACCGAATCAGGCTAGATGTCAGGTTCCAGTCAGTTTCCAGTTGGCTCCCTCCTCTTTTGTTAATACTAACTAACTGCCTACTCCACCAGTAGTAGCAGGAAGTCATCTTGCTATTAGTTTCCCCCAGTGATTTACAAACCAGACTCCCAGCGGTACAGGTAAAATGAAAGAAGTAAATGCACATAAACAATGAAAAGCAAAGTATTCTTGTTTGTCTAAAACTATTGGGTTTTCTGGGCTGCTATAACAAATTTCCACCACCCAACGGACTTAGAACAACCAAAATATATCAAGATATATTTTCTTACAGTTCTGGAGGTCAGAAGGCCGAAATCTGCATCCTGGGCCAAAAATCCAGGTGTCCGCAGAGCCACACTTCCTTTGGAGCCTCTCGGAAAGAAGGCCTTTCCTGGCCCGCTTCAGGCGCATGCCTTGGTTTGGGCCTGCATCACCTCACTCTTCTCCAGGTGTGTCAAACCTCCCTCTGCCTGCTCAAGGATACGGAATTGCATTCAGTCCCCAGCTGGATAAACCAAGATGATCTCCCAATTACAAGATCCTTCATTACCTAAGGTGACCAGATTTTAACATTGGTAAAGCGGGACACCATTGACTGGTGGGGGGGGAGGGTTCTTTTATTATTATTATTACTTAAAATATTACAAAGAGTAGTACATATGTCTCTTTACAAAAGTCGGGATTTTTTAAAACGCCGTGGGATGCGGGACAAATTGTTAAACATCAGGACTGTCCCGCCAAAAGCGGGACGTCTGGTCACCTTAATCACATGTTCAAAGACTGTCATATAAGTTAATAGTCACAGGTTCCAGAAATTAAACAAGTATATCACTTGGGGATCCATTTTTTAGCCAACCACAATCGTAGGTTCATTCTTCATTGTAATCAAAGACCTGTGCTTCCCAATTGCTCTTTGGTAGTGCTGTTTTGTTATTTGGCACTGAATTAGTTTAATTAAAAAGGCTAATTCAGAGGCATTAAAGTAATATTCTCGTGCCTTATGATTGGGCTTCACTCTTTGTAAAAGTAGTGAATAATTTTTACTTACAACATTAATAACTGAAATTAGGAAGGCCTCCTGATTTTAGAGAAAATTCATAAAATAAAAGGTTAAGGTAATTTGAGAACCAAGTATAACCCAAATGATATGTGCCATTGAGTGCCTCAATCTATTATTTAGGTGGATTCTCAGGGCACTGTACAAAAAGGGTTCCCATACTCCATTCCAATTCTAAGCACTAAGACACTCACTAGCTATAAAGTCACTGAAGTATTTCTATATTGAAGCCAGTGAAGATGTTCTCTTAGAGCTGATATATCCGCTTCCTCCAGATGGAGTGCAGACAATGCTCAAATCGGGCAGGTAGGGGACAGAGTAAAGCCAGCAATGCCAGAGGAACACAGAAACCTCAGCATTCAGTGACTATTACTTAATAAGAAAGGTTATGGAGAAGGAATTGGATATCCTAATATCTGTCAGGGAGAGGGAATGAAATAGAAGAATCCCAATAGTACTAATCCAGAAGGTGTTTTCCCAGCCACCCTGGTTATCATTAGGATATTATCAGATTTTACTCAGTGTTTGTGGGATTCCATCTTCAACAAGAAGATTTAATCAGGCTTACCACAATCAATTTTAATCTTCATGAAACCTGTAAGTAAAAATAAGCAAGGACCAACAACTTGAAGTACTTTTTTATGTAGGCAACTTGACAGAATATATTTTACCTGTATGACAGCATCACAATTTGATGCCTAGAATGGGTAAAACCAATACAGCAGTCCCTATGATTCTTATAGAACTTTCTCTGGGCTCCTTTCACATTGCATGAGCATCTTATATCTGACCTAAAGGCTTAGCAGTTTGTTTTAAAGAATGTGATATGAGCAGTTTGGCTCAGTGGATAGAGCATTGGCCTGCGGACTGAAGGATCCTGGGTTTGATTCCAGTTAAGGGCACATGCCCAGGTTGCAGGCTCAATCCCCAGTAGGGGCGTGCAGCACGCAGACAATCAATGATTCTCTCTCATCATTGATGTTTTTCTTTCTCACTCTCTCCCTCTTCCTTCCTCTCTGAAATCAATAAAATTATATTTTAAAAAAAGAATGTGGTAGAAAAAAAAACAGAGGCATATATGAACCAAAACATTATTTATAGCAGACTATAATTTTCTACCTAGTATTCTCCCCCCGCCCCCTTTAAGCAATAGATCCCTTTTCATTTAGGCAGTAATGAAACAATTAAAAGACCACTTTCCGGAAATTCCTTATAGCTAGTGGTGAAGTTTCTAGCCAATGAAATGCAAATAAGGTGTTATGGGCATTTAGAGAAAAGCAGGGGAGCTGAATTTTAGTGAAATGAAGGTTGTTTCTTCTCTCTGGTATTCTTGCTGCTTATAATGCAAACTTCAGCTAGTCTCCTGGACTATAAGGTATCCTTGAAAAAGGAACCGATGTAGTCTAGGAATTAGAGTAGAAGTATGAAGAAGTCTTGTTTTATGGGAAAGAAAAATAAACATCTATCTCACTTAAGTCATTAGTTTTAACATTTTTTGTTCCATGCAGTTTAATCTTATCCAGACAAATCAATATTATTTCCTTAGCTGAGTTACAGTGTGATTGGTATTCTGATGCAAAATGTCAGCAGATAAAGGGCTCTTGAAAAGTTTGTAGGTCGGTAAACATTGTAGGGATATTTCTAACTTTACCTACTCTTTTGCAGACCTAACCCAAATTTGATTTTACTGTATTTGCAGTGCAAAACTTTCATTGGCTATTTTATTCTTTCCACCTTCAAATGTGACCTATTTCATCCAAGTCACCAGTGAATCTTATGTTTTGATGTGATGTTTCATGGCTGAAGTGCTATGGTGTGGAAAGCATTGTAATTGATATGGCAAGATGTTGGAAGGAATGGGTATTTTTACTTCACATATCAGCTGCAAGTTACAGCTGCAAGTTGCTTTGGTTAAAATACAATTTGTCCATTTGAATGTAAAAATAACTCATGTCTGTCATGCAAATTCACTTTTATGATAATTCTTCAATTCCTCACGTTCTGTCAATCTGTTTGTTCCTCAGGTGCATAAATATGCTAGTCAATCTAATTAATATGCACTTGGGTTTTAAGTACAGACATATCGCATATATAAGATAAACATTTTTTTCCTACATCTCCACAAACCAATCTTTTGACTTCAAAAGTAAAGTTCTGGGCCATATTTAATTTTCATAAAGTAAGGGAATATTGAAAAAGGACATTTCCAGTTCAATATTGATATTATCCTTATCAAGTTCCATAATAGTCAGGTTTCTATTGGTGGAGGAGAAAAGGTTTATCTGAATTCATTTGTGTAGGCTAGGGCTTTACCAGACTTCCATGGTTTCACTAAGAGAAGCTTGTGTACTAATGTTAATGTCATCTGCAGGACCATCTACACTAATAAAAGAGAAAGATGCAAATTGATCATACCTTTGCGATACCCACCAGCCAATTCAGAGTATGCAAATTAACCCAACAAAGATGGCAGGTCAATTTGCATATGCAGGCACCCAGTGATGGGGGGCAGGGTGGGACACTTGTGTCATCACTTGTGTGGCGATGACACAGGCATTTCCGCACCGCCCCAGCTGCTGCTCCGGGCCTTTGGGCAGTGTGGCAAGGTGGAAAGGCGGCTCCAGCCAGAGTGAAGGCGGTGCCAGCAGCCAGGGGAAGGCGGTGCCAGCAGCCATTCTTGCACGAATCTTTGTGCATCGAGCCTCTAGTATTGAATATATCATAGTCATGTATTCAAGTGTCTATTCTAAGTGAAAAAGCCATAACATAGATTTTTTGGTAATGGTTTATATACTTTTTAAAAACTGTAGTAAAAAACAAATAATATAAAATTTACCATTTTAACCATTGTTTCGTACACAACACAGTGATATTAAGTGCATTCACACTGTTTTTTAACAATTACCATCATTCACCTTCAGAATTCTTTTCATGTTGCAAAGATGAAATTCTGTACCCATTGAACAAAGACTTCTGACTTTGGCCTACCTTCCACCCCTGGAAACCACCATTTTAGTTTCTGTTTCCATAAATTTGATATCTAACCTAGATATCTCATATAAGTGCATCATAAAGTGTTTATCATTCTGTGACTGGCTTATTTCATTTAAAATCCCCCAGTTCCATCAATGTAGTAGCATGTTTCAGAATTTCCTTCCTTTTTAAAGCTAAATAATATTCCATTGTATGTCTATACTCCATTTTGTTTATTCCTTGATACATTAATAGAACTTTAGTTTCTTTTTGATCTTTTGATTAGCTAATATAATAAAATAGTAATATGCAAATTGACCATTACCTGAGACACCTAAGCCATGCCCACCAGCCAAGCCACGCCTCCCAGCCAACTAGAGCGGCTGTATGCAAATTAACCCAGCCAAAATGGAGGCCAGCAGCTATAGAGCTAGAGCAAACCAGAGGCTTCTGTTGCAACTGCCTGCCTAGGCTGGCTGCTCACGGCCACGCCCACCAGCCAATCAAAATTAACCCAGCCAAGATGGAGGCTGGTAGGGTGTCTCTACACTGGGAGCCTCCACGGCCGGCATAGCTGTGCCAGGTGTGTCGGCTCAATGGGGGGGAATCCAGCCTGGGGTCTCCTTGGGGTGTCCAGGAGCACCCATCCCGGGTCCACTGCCTGGCTCCGCCCCGGGGGCCTCCTCGGGGGCATGCGGGAGCGTCTGTTGCACAGTGCGGAGAATCCAAAGCCAGTCTGCTGCCCGGTTCCACTCCAGGTGTGTTTGCTCAGCAGCAGAGCCCCACCGAGGGATCCTGCACCAGTGTCCGCCCCTGGCTCGCCACCCAGCTCTGCTCCAGGTGTGTCCTCTCAGCGGTGTGGGCCTACCAGGCATGTGTGATCGTGGGCCCTCCGGTGGGAAACGTCCAGGCCTGCACTCACCAGCCCTCCCACCCCCCAGTGCACAAACCCTGAAGGGGCTGTGGGCAGCCTGAAAATGGCCCTCAGCCCCTCACCCAGGCTGGCCAGGCATGCCAGCAGGTGGACATCTCCCCCGAGGTGTCCCAGGCTGCAAGAGGGCACAGGCCGGGCTAAGGGACCCCCACCCCCTGAGTGCACAAATTTTTGTGCACCGGGCCCCTAGTTATAAATAAAACTAGAGGCCTGGTGCACAAAGATTTGTGCCCTCTCATAGTCTGAGACCCCTCAGAGGATGTCCACCTGCTGGCTTAGGCCTGCTCCCCAGGGATCGGGCCCAAGCTGGCAGTCAGATATCCCTCTGGCAGCCCAGGAGCCCTCGGGGGATGTCCACTTGCCAGTGGGGAGAAGGCCTAAGCTTTAGTCAGACATCCTTAGCACTGCTGAGGCGGGAGAGGCTCCTGCCACCATTGCTGTGCTGGCAGCCATCAGGTTGGCTTGTGGCTGAGCAGAGCTCCCCCTGATGGTCAGCGTGTGTCATGTGTCATAGTGACCAGTCATTCTGCTGTTAGGGTCAATTTGCATATTACCTTTTTATTATATAGGATAGAGGCCTGGTGCATGGGTGGGGGCCAGCTGGTTTGCCTTGAAGTGTGCTCTGGAGCAGAGTGGGGGTCCCGCTGGGGTGCCTGGCCAGGCTGGGTGAGGGGCTGATAGCTATTTTCAGGCTGGCCAAGCCCCCCAGTGGGGACCCTCTGCCCATGGAGGTGTGGCCAGTGTGGGTAAGTGGCTGATGGCTGTTTGCAGGCTGGCCACAGCCCCATTAGGGTGTGTGTGTGGGGGTCCTGCTGGGGTGCATGGCCAGCCTGGGTGAGGGGCTGAGAGCCATTTTCAGGCTGGCCACGCTCCCCAATGACCCAAGCTCCCAGCCTTTCTTTTTTTTTCCTTTTTGTTTTTTCTGGGATTTATTTATCTTCTATAATTCAAACTTTGTATCCTTGAGTGGAGCCGATGGCCAGCCAGGGCAGGCAGGAAGCTTGACTTCCTCCATTGCTGGGGGCAACCCAAGCCTCCTGCTTACTCCAGCTCTGTGGCCACTGCCATCTTAGTTGGGTTAATTTGCATACTAACTCCTGATTGGCTGGTGGACATGCCTTGAACATAGTGACGGGATAGTTAATTTGCGTGTTTCTCTTTTATTATATAGGATGTGTATGGATATACAAATATCTACTTCAGACTGCTTTAATTCCTTAAATCCTTTGGGTATATACCTAGATGCAGAATTGCTAGATCATATGATATGGAGCTTGGGAATGTTTTGTATCCTCATTGTGTTTGTTTTTCTCAGTTGCTTCTTTTCTCTTATGTCCCTTTATTACATGGCTTTCCTGTTAACATCGTTTAAATTGTTTGATAATAATAGTATGTGACTGTTTATGTGCTTTTAAAATTTATATATAGTTATATAGCTTATCTTTGGAAAAACATTAAATCCTTCATTTTCTTTTTGTTTGCCTGATGTTC
>PVJC01054995.1:0-10331 GCA_004026665.1 Murina feae
TAAATGATTCACTAGAGCAGGTGGACTTAATAGATATCTTCAGAACACTTCACCCCAAAGCCACATGATATACATTCTTTTTAAGTGCACATAGGGCATTCTCAAAGATAGACCATAAATTGGGGCACATGCAAAGTCTCTTCAAATTTAAGAAGATGGAAATCATATCCAGCATCTTCTCAGACCACAAAGGCATAAAACTGGAAATCAACCACAATAAAAACAATTAAAAAAAAAATCAAACACATGGAGACTAAACAGCATGCTATTAAACAATCACTGGTTTACCACAGAGATCAAAGAAGAAATAAAAAACATCATTGGAACAAACGACAATGAAAACACAACAATCCAAAATCTATGGGACACAGTGAAGATAGTCTTGAGAGTGAATTGCACAGCTCTACAAACCTACTGTAGAAAACAAGAAACAGTGATAATAAATTACCTAACCCTGCAACTCGAAGATTTACAAAGAGCAACAAGAAAAGCCCCGTGTAAGCAGAAGGAAGGAAATTATAAAAACCAGAGTGAAGATAAATGACATGGATACCAAGAAGACAATACAAAAGATCAATGAAACCAAGAGCTGGTTCTTTGAAAGGATAAACAAGATTGATGAACATTTAGCCAGGCTTACCAAGAAGCAAAAGAGAGGACCCTAATAAACAAAATCAGAAATGAAAAACGAGTAATAACAACAGACATTACAAAAATACAGAGGATTGTAAAAGAATAATATGAACATCACTACTCCAACAACTGGACAACCTTGAGGAAATGGATGTATTCCTAGAAAAGTACAACATTCCAAAACGCAATCAGGAAGAATCTAAAAATCTCAATAGGCCAATCACTATGGAAGAAATTGAAGCAGTAATAAAAAAGTTCCCAGCAAACAAAAGCTCGGGCCCAGATGGCTTCACAGGGGAGTTTTACCAAACCTTTAAGGAAGACCTAAAACCTATCCGCCTCAGACTATTCAAAAAAAGTCAAGGGGAAGGGACACTTCCAGACGCATTCTATGAAGCCAGACTTACCCTAATACCAAAACCAGACAAAGACAATACAATGAAAGAGAATTATAGGCCAATATCCCTCATGAACATAGATGCCATATGAAAACATGCTCAAAGTCATTAATCATCTGAGAGATGCAAATCAAAACAACAATGAGGTACCATCACACACTTGTAAGAATGGCTATCTTTAGTAAATCAACAAATGACAAGAGCTGGAGAGGATGGTGAGAAAAAGGAACACTCGTGCACTGCTGGTGGGAATGCAGACTGGTGCAACCACTGTGGAGGACAGTATGGAGTTTCCTCAAAAAATTAAACATGGATCTCCCTTTTGACCCTGTGATCCCACTTCTGGGAATATATCCTAAGAAACCAGAAACACCAATCAGAAAGGACATATGCATCCCTATGTTCATGGCAGCACAATTTACCATAGCTAAAATTTGGAAACAGCCTAGAGCCCATCACCAGATGAATGGATGAGAAAACTGTGGTACATCTACACAATGGAATACTATGTTGCTGTAAAAAGGAAGGAGTTCTTAGCATTTGCAGGAGTATGGATGGAGCTGGAGAACATAATGCTAAGTGAAATAAGCCAGTCAAAAAAGAAAAATACCACATGTCCTCACTCATCTATGGATAATAATAACCATTATAAACTGGAGAACAAAAAAGGACACAGAAGTTGCAGAGCAACATCAAAAAGACTGTCTTATTACAGCAAGAGGACAGGAACCTTATGGATCGGGTGTAACAGATAATGCAAGGTAATTTGGTGCATGCATTTAAGCATAACTAATGGACAAAAACACTGGGGGGGTAGGGATGCAAGCTGAAGGGCTGGGTGAAAAAGAGATATATGTACCGATCTTTGTAAAACTTTATGTAATGAAAAAGAAAAAAATGCCTTCTCACTGCGAGGAAAGAATATAAAAAGGTCCTTGTACACTGAGGAAAAAACCCTGAAACAGAGCTACAAGCACACTATAGAAATGTGAGAACACACTGAGAATTGAGAGGAGCATGAAGCTGAGCAAAAGTTTGGCAAAGTAGTGCAAATCACATCTCACTTTCAGCAGAGTGCAGAAAGGTTTTGTACAATTTCGGTTAGTCTCTGAAATTGAGCAGTAAGCACTCCACAGCACAGTGTTAGAAACCAGGAGGACATGCTTGAAAAGAAGCAGTTACTTCCACCCTATAGTTTCCCAAAAGTGAAAATCCTTTTGCAACATGAGAAAACATGTAGAAATGTGTTTATACAATTAGGGGAAATGCCTTACATCGAGGAGTGATCCCAACTTAGCACAGGGTTGGAAGCCCTGAAAATTCATTTGAAACAAAAGTAAATGTAATAAACATGAGGAAAACTGATGGCAATCACTTGTAAAGACCCGAAAGAGTGCAGAATGGTGGGCACATGATGTGAGCAGTTTGATGCAACCAGAAGAGAGCACACTACGCTACAGTCTTAGAAACTACTGGGAATTCTGTCACTAGGAACAGTGCCCTGGAGAAAGTAGTTAGGTTGCAGGGAAATCACTTCACACTGTGAGGGAGGGGTATGGAACTTTCTCTTGCACAATACCGGGAAAACACCTAAAATAGAGCTGTAAGCAGAAAACGGCAGTGTGATGAAACACTGAGAATCACTGAAATGAGCACGATAGGGAGTGAACATTGGAGACAAAGTGTACATCACAGCTCACTTTGCGAATAGTGTGGAAAAGTGTTCAATTCGGGTATATCCCTGCAGTACAGTAGTGAGCCTACCAGAGCACAGTGTCAGAAACCAGTAGGAAATGATTGAAAAGAAGCAGTCACTCATACCACATAGTAGGAAAACAAATGAGGGTGAATTTGGAACAGGAGGAAAGATGAAGGAATGTGTTTATACACTAAGGGGAAATGCCTTACATAGCGCAGGAGCGACACCATACCACACTTCTAGGTACCCAGGAGGACTCACTTGAAATAAGATATCAACGGTAATAAAGAGTTGGGAATTCACAATCAGGGAAGAGTGCAAGAAAGAGGAGTGTACCATGTGAGAAAATCCCTGGTCTAGTACACAAAGCACACTGTAGCACAGTAGTAGCCACCATATAGGAAATCACTGAAAGACAGAAGTGCATTGAACAAACTAGTGAGATAACTCATGAAAACCCTGAAATCCAGCAGTAAGCGCTCTCAAGCAGTTTCAGAAACCTTAGAGGATGCTCTCAAAAGCAACAGGACACTGAAATAGAAGACAAGTGTAAATCACTTCCTTGTCACTGCGAGGTAAGAGAGTAGAAATGTATTTATACAATCCGGGTTAATGCCTGACATATAACTGGAAGCACACTCTGTGCCTCAACACAGTGTTGAAATCAACTGGGAACTCCTTGAAAAGAAGTAGTCATTTATACCAAATGGTGTGCAAACCAGTGAAAATCACTAGGGAACATGGGGGAAGAGTGTAGAAAAGTGCTTGACAATGAGGGAAATCAGTGCTTAAGAGCAGTTAGCACCTTAGAGCGAACCATCAGAAACACTCTGTATTTACAATAATGAAACGGGAGAAAATCACTTTACTATGGGAGGAAAGAGTGTAGAAATTTGTTCATGCAAAGGGTGGAAATGCCTTACATGGAACACTAAATAGCAGCAGAGCTCAGGCTCTGAACACCTGAGAGATCGCTCGGGTGTGAAATTAAAAAGATATAATAAACACTGGGATGACTGCTGGAAATCAGTTCTAATCATCAGGTAACAGTGCATAAGGATGTTTGAAGAATTCAAGAAATTAATGGCAAAGTGCAGAGCGGGCACTATACCACAGTTTTGGAAACCAATGGGAAATCACAGAACAGGGGTGATAAAGTAGACAGATTAGTCAGGAAATATTTATCAGTGTGAAGAAAGAGGATAGAAACCTTTTGGTACCATGCAGGTACAGACCTGAATTGCAGCAGTAAGGTGGTGAATTGCAGCAGTAAGCACACTCCGGCAGTGAGACAAACCACTGAGACTTCACTGAAGAGCCCCGTGAAAGTGAGTGAAATGGAGAGCAAGGCAAATCAGTGCTCGCTCACTGTAAGGAAGAGTGTAGGGAGTTTGGAGTACAATGTAGGAAAATCACTGGCATAGAGCAGTAAGTGCACTATACCAAACTTTTGGAATCAACTAAGAAGGCCCTGAAAGAAGCAGTCCTTATTTCAAGTAGTATGAAAACAAGGGAAGATCACTGTGGAACTTGAGGAAAGAGAAGAGAAAGGCATTTCACAATGTGGGGAAGGCAGTGTTTAAGTGCAGTAAGCACATTATCTTGAAACTTTGAATTCACGGTAAGGCAACAGTAAACTGGACTGAATAGTTTGAACACAGGGGAAAATAGCTTCAAAATTGGAAAAAGAGGGTAGAGAAAAGTTTACACAGTGGAAATGCCTTCCACAGGGCAGTATTCACACCAAAGCACACTGTTAGAAAACACTGAAGATTCACAGGAAAGCCAAACTGAATTAGAATAAAGAGTTGGAATTCACTTGGAAACATCAGGCCAGAGTGCAAGAATGGTGTGGTGCAATGTGAGACAGTGCCTGGTAAAATTCAGAAAGCACATTATAACCCACTTTTAGAAACCCTAAAGGAAATCATTGCAAAGCAATAGAAAACTGGACAACATATAAAACTCATGGAAATGCCTTGTCACTGCAAGGAAAGAATATAGAAAGTTCTTGTACACTGCGGGAAAAACCCTGAAACAGACTTAAAAGCACACTATAGGAATGTGAGAAAACACTGAGAACTAACTGAGAGGAGCACAAAACTGATCAAAAGCCTTGGCAAACTAGTGCAAATCACATCTCACTTTGAGCAGACTGGAGAAAAGTGTTTGTACTGTTTTGGTAAGTCTCTGAAATTGAGCAGTAAGCACAGCACAGCTAAGTGTTAGAAAGCAGGAGGAGAAGCTTGAAAAGAAGCAGTTACTTCCACCCTATAGTTTCCAAACAATTGAAAATCATTTTGGAACATGAGGAAACATGTAGAAATGTGTTTATACAATTAGGAGAAATGCCTTACATAGAGGATAGATCAGAACTTAGGACAGGGAGGAGGCCCTGAGAATTCACTTGAAACAAATGTAAATGTAATAAACATGAGGAAAACTACTGGCAATAACTTGTCAACACCCCAAAAGTGTGCAGAATGGGGTGCGTATGATGTGAGAAATATGTGGCATCCAGCAGAGAGGACACTACACTGCAATCTTAGAAACTATTGGGAATTCTGTCAGTAGCAACACTGCCCTGGAGATAGTCGTTAGCTTCAGGGAAATCAATTCCAGTGTGAGGGAGACATATTGAAACTTCTCTTGTACCATACAGGGAAAATACCTAAGATAAGGCAGTCAGCACAGCAAGGCATTGTGATGAAACACGGAGAATCGACTGATATGAGCATGAAACGGAGTGAACATTGGAAATCAAGTGTACATCACAGCTCACTTTGCACATAGTGTGGAAAGGTGTCTCTTCAATTCGGGTAAATTCCAGCAGTAGAGCAGTGAGCACAACACAGCACAGTGTCAGAAACCACTAGGAAATGCTTGAAAAGAAGCAGTCACTCATACCACATAGTTGGAAAACAAGTGAAGGTAATTTTGGAACATGAGGAAAGATGTAGGAATGTGTTTATACAATGAGGGGAAATGCCTTACATAGGGCAGGAGCTGCACCGTAGCACAGTGTTAGGAACCTCGGAGACCTCACTTAAAAGCAGACCTCAATGGTAATAAAGAGTTGGGAATCCCTAGTAACAATCAGGGAAGAGTGCTAGAAAGAGGAGTGTACCTTGTGAGAAAATCCCTGGTCAACTACACAAAGCACACTGTAGCACAGTCGTAGGCACCCAATAGGAAATCACTGAAAGGCAGCAGTGCATTGGACAAACTATTGAGGTAACTCATGGAAATGATTTCTCAGTTTAAGGAAAGAGTATAGCAAGGCTTTCGTAATCTGCTTAAAACAACCGTGAAATACAGCAGTAAGTGCTCTCGAGCAGTTTGAGAAACCACCTAGGATTCTCTTAAAAGCAAGAGGACATTGAAATAGAAGACAAGTGTAAATAACTTCCTTCTCACTGCGAGGTAAGAGCATAGAAAGGTGTTTATGCAATCTAGGAAAATGCCTGAAATATAACAGGAAGCACACTCTGTGCCTCAACACAGTGTTGAAAACTACTGGGAACTCCTTGAAAAGAAGTAGTCATTTATACCAAATGGTGTGCAAACCAGTAAAAATCACTTGGGAACATGGGGAAAGAGTGTAGAAAGGTGCTTGACAATGAGGGAAAATCAGTGCTTAAGAGCACTTAGCACCTTACAGCGCACCTGCAGAAACACTCTGAATTCACTAAAATGAAACGGCAGAAAATCACTTTGCTATGCAAGGAAAGAGTGTAGAAATATGTTCATCAAAGGGTGGAAATGCCTTACATGGAACACTTAATAGCAGCAGAGCTGAGGCTCTGAACCCCTGAGAGATCGCTCGGGTGCAAAATTAAAAAGATATAATAAACACTGGGATGACTGTTGGAAATCAGTTCTAATAATCAGGTAACATTGCGGAAGGATGTTTGCAGAATTCGAGAAATCAATGGCAAAATGCAGAGCGCGCACTATACCACAGTTTTAGAAACCAATGGGAAATCACAGAACAGGAGTGATAAAGTAGACAGATTAGTCAGGAAATATTTATCAATT
Source organism: Murina feae (assembly GCA_004026665.1). Classification (NCBI taxonomy): domain Eukaryota; kingdom Metazoa; phylum Chordata; class Mammalia; order Chiroptera; family Vespertilionidae; genus Murina; species Murina feae. The sequence continues at coordinate 6,769 of PVJC01054995.1, forward strand.
TGAGGAAAGAGGATAGAAACCTTTTGGTACCATGCAGTTGACATACCTGAATGGCAGCAGTAAGCTGCTGAATTGCAGCAGTAAGCACACTCCGGCAGTGAGACAAACCACTGAGACTTCACTGAAGAGCCCCGTGAAAGTGAGTGAAATGGAGAACAAGGAAAATCAGTACTCGCTCACTGTAAGGAAAAGTGTAGAGAGTTTGGAGTACAATGCGAGCAAATCACTGGCATAGAGCAGTAAGTGCACTATACCAGACTTTTGAAAACAACTAAGGACCCTGAAAGAAGTAGTCCTTATTCCAAGTAGTATGAAAACAAGGGAAGATCACTGTGGAACTTGAGGAAAGAGAAGAGAAAGGCATTTGACAATGTGGGGAACACAGTGCTTAAGCACAGTAAGCACATTGTCTTGAAACATTGAATTCACTGTCAGGCAACTGTAAACTGGATTGAATAGTTAGAACACAGGAGAAAATACCTTCACAATGGGAAAAAGAGTGTAGACGAATGTTTACACAGTGGAAATGCCTTCCAAAGGGCAGTAATTACACCAAAGCACACTGCTAGAAACCCCTGAGGTTTCACTGGAAAGGCAAATAGAAATGGAATAAAGAGTTGGAAATCACTTGGAAACATCAGGCAAGTGTGCAAGTAAGGTGTGGGTGCAATGTGAGACAGTGCCTGGTAAAATGCAGAAAGCACATTATAACCCACTTTTAGGAACCCTAAAGGAAATCACTGCAGAGTAGCAGAGAAGTGGACAACATATAAAACTCATGGAAATGCCTTGTAACTGTAAGGAAAAAATATAGAAAAGTTCTTGTACACTGTGGAAAAACCCTAAAGCAGACCTACAAGCACACTATGGGAATGTGAGAAAACACTGAGAACTATCTGAGAGGGGCAGGACACTGAGCAAAAGCCTTGGCAAACTAGTGCAAATCACATCTCACTTTGAGCAGAGTGCAGAAAGGTGTTTGTACCATTTTGGTAAGTCTCTGAAATTGAGCAGTAAGCACACCACAGCTCAGTGTTAGAAACCAGGAGGAGATGCTTGAAAAGAAGCAGTTACTTCCACCCAAGAGTTTCCAAACAATTGAAAATCATTTTGGAACATGAGGAAACATGTAGAAATGTGTTTATACAATAAGGGGAAATTCCTCTCATAGAGGAGTGATCCCACCTTAGGACAGGGTTGGAGGTCCTGCGAATTCACTTGAAACAAAAGTAAACGTAATAAACATGAGGAAAACTGCTGGCAATCATTTGTCAAGACGCCAAATGAGGGCTGAATGCTGTGTGCATGAAGTGCGAAGTGTGTGGCAACCAGCAGAGAGCACACTACATGACAATATTAGAAACTACTGGAAATTCTGTCACTAAAAACAGTGCCCTGGAGGAAGTTGTTAGGCTGCAGCGAAATCACTTCACAGTGGGAGGGAGGCATATGGAAACTTCTCTGTTAAATACCAGGAAAATACCTAAAATAGAGCAGTAAGCGCACCATGGCAGTGTGATGAAACTCTGAGAATGCAATGAAATGAGCACAAAACGGAGTGAACATTGGAAACCAAGGGTACACCACAGCTCACTTTGCGCATATGTGGAATGGTGTCTGTTCAATTAGGGTAAATCCCTGCAGTAGGACAGGGAGAACACCACAGCACAGTGTCAGAAAACACTAGGAAATGCGTGAAATGAAGCAGTAACTCATACCACTTAGTTAGAAAACAAGTGAATGTGATTTTGGAACACGAGAAAAGATGTAGGAATGTGTTTATACAATGAGGGTAAATGTCTTACATAACGCAAGAGCCGCACTTTAGCACAGTGTTAGAAACCTCGCAGGACTCACTTGAAAGGAGATCTCAATGGTAATAAAGTGTTGGGAATCCCTAGTAACAATCAGGAAAGAGTGCAAGAAAGAGGAATGTACCATGTGAGAAAATCCCTGGTCAAGTACACAAAGCACACTGTAGCAGAGTTGTAGCCACCCTATAGGAAATCACTGAAAGGCAGCAGTGCATTGAACAAACTAGGGAGATAACTCATGGAAATGATATCTCATTGTAAGGAAAGAGTACAGCAAGGCTTTTGTAATCTGCAGAAAAAAACACTGAAATACAGCAGTAAGTGTTCTCGAGCAGTTTGAGAATTCAACCAGGATGCTCTCAAATAAGACAGGACAGTGAAAAAGAAGACAAGTGTAAATAACTTCCTTCTCACTGCGAGGTAAGAGTGTAGAAAGGTGTTTATGCTATCCTGGTAAATGCTTGACATATAACAGGAAGCACACTCTGTGCCACAAAACAATGTTGAAAACAACTGGGAACTCCTTCAAAAGAAGGAGTCATTTATACCAACTGGTATGCAAACCAGTGAAAATCACTTGGGAACATGGGGAAACAGTTTAGAAAGGTGCACGACAATGAGGGAAAATCAGTGCTTCAGAGCAGGTAGCACCTTACAGCACACTGTTGGAAAAATTCTGAATTCATGAATCTGAAAAGGGAGAAAATCACTTTGCTATGGGAGGAAAGAGTGTAGAAATATGTTCTTGCAAAGGGTGGAAATGCCTGACATGGAGCAGTTAATAGCAGCAGAGCTCAGCCTCAGAACCTCTGAGAGTTCGCTCGGGTGCAAAATTAAAAACATGATATAATAAACACTGGGTGACTGTTGGAAATCACTTTTAATAATCAGGTAACAGTGCAGAAGGATGTTTGTAGAGTTGGAGAAATCCATGGCAAAGTGCAGAGAGCGCACTATGCCACAGTTTTAGAAACCAATGGGAAATCACAGGACAGGAGTGATCAAGTAGACTGACTAGTCAGGAGTACTTCTCAATGTGAGGAAAGAGGATAGAAACCTTTTTGTACCACGCGGGTAGAGACCTGAATTGAAGCAGTAAGCTGCTGAATTGCAGCAGGAAGCACGCTCCAGCTGGGAGACAAACCACTGAGACTTCAATTAAGAGCTCCGTGAAAGTGTGTGAAATGGAGAACAAGGCAAACCAGTGCTCACTCACTCTAAGGAATAGTGTGGAGAGTTTGGAGTACAATGTGAGCAAATCACTGGCATAGAGTAGTAAATGTACTATACCAGAGTTTTGGAAACAACTAAGAAGGCCCTGAAAGAAGCAGTCCTTATTCCAAGTAATATGAAAACTAGTGAAGATCACTGTGGAACTTGAGGAAAGAGAAGGGAAAGGCTTTTGACAATGTGGGGAACGCAGTGCTTAAGAACAGTAAGCACATTATCTGTGTGTCTTTATTTATCTTTCAAAATGTTAATTCTTGGTGCAGTATTTAAAGTCTACCCTATCTTTCCCTTCAAATAAATTTTTTTTTATTTAATTACACAAAGTATTACAAAGATTAGTACAAATATCTCTTTTTTCCCCTGCCCTTCCCCCAGCCTCCCCTTCCCCCCAGTGGTCTGTGTCCTTTGGTTATGCTTAAATGCATGCATAACAGTCCTTTGGTTGATCTATTACCCCCCCTCCCATCCCCCCTCTGTCCTTGTTGCTTTAATTTGACAGATTGTTTGATGCTGTTCTGC